>JAJTWR010000272.1:1087500-1147500 GCA_021613335.1 Whitmania pigra | reverse complement strand
ATCGATTGACGTCCGTGCGCATGCGCAGCCGATCGATAAGCATCCATTATTGATGTATTGCTCTGCTATCGAATCAATATTATTCAAATTGCTCCTCGCCCACGTATTCACGTCTACAATCTCATGTGTGCTTGCTTGTTATTATATAATATTATATTATTATAGTTATTGTTATTATTATTATTGTTATTATTACTATTATTATTATAATTATTGTTGTTATTATTTTTATTATTATTATTTCAGAGGGAGGCATAATTAGCATGACTTGCTGTGCATACATCTTGATGGCATTTGTTTGGGTTCGTCTTAGGAGTTATGGGCTAGGTGGTGATGATAATGGTGGCGAAGGTCCGATCATCATCATCATCATCATCATCATCATGGACGATGTGATTATTATTAAGTCCGATGTGGTCAGGCCCTCGCCGAGCAAATACATGTTCATTACATCATTGATGATGATGACGATGTTGTTGTTGTTGATGATGATGACGATGTTGTTGTTGTTGTTGATGATGATGACGATGTTGTTGTTGTTGTTGATGGTAGTGGTGATGATGATGATGATGATGATGATGATGATGATGATGATGATGATGATGATGATGATGGTATGGAACGGCGTGAATGGGCGTCTAACAGGTCTGAAGAATTGAAAGGATGCTTGCTTTGTTCATCGTTGTAAAGATTGCATATAGGCATGTATAACTCACGCGATTTGAGGTGGAAATTATGGATCTATACCGCATCTATATGATGATGATGATGACGATGATGATGATGATGATGATGGATGATGATGATGATGATGATGATGATGATGATGATGATGATGATGATGATGATGATTGATGATGATGATGATGATGATGATGATTGATGATGATGATGATGATGATGATGATGATGATGATTGATGATGATGATGATGATGATGATGATGATGATGATGATGATGATGATGGTGATGGTGATGGTGATGGTGATGGTGATGGTGATGGTGATGATGATGGTGATGATGTTGATGCATCCTCAGTAACCCTTATATGAGTCCGTTGAAAGTTTTGTTAGGGTCATGTGTTGTTATTATTATTTTTTTATATTACTGTTGTTATGTTATAATGATTATTCATTATTATTTATTATTTATTATTATTTATATTTATATTATTCTCAATAACGTATCCTAATGTTTCAAAATTGATGTCTCTTTCATCATTCCTTCCTTTCTTGAACACTTCTTGTGCGAGTCTGCTGCCGAGTTCCTCATCCAATAATCCGTGCATCCATCTACTCATTCATCCACCCATCCATCCATCTATCTATCAACCCGTCCATCCACCCATCCATCCATCCATCCATCCATCCATCCATCTATCCATCCATCCATCCACCCATCCATCTACCAACCCGTCCATCCATCCACCTGTCCACTCACTCGTTCATTCGTCCGTCCACCTGAGAGTTTATCTTTCCAGTGAAAAGTCAATTAACCTGGATAAACGATTGTATACCTGAGCAAATAGGACAAACACGTGGCAGCACTTTTAAGATCGTTCTTTATTATCGCCCCATCAATTACTTTCCCATTATTCTATTCGTTCATCGTCGCAGCCAATCAGGTGCCAGTTTCTTTTTCTGCTTTTCCTTCGGTATTTCAGGCGACCTTTCAACTCCCTCCGTCTGTGACCTTCATCGTCTAAGTTCAAGGTCGCCTAAAGGTCACGAGGCTAAGTTTTTGGTCAGTGTAACTTTCATTTACACTTTACACAATACGATTTCTTGTTATTCATTCGTGTTATTTATTTTCGTCATCATTTCTTTAATGTGAATGTAAAAGTGAAAATGAATGTTAAAGAATGAATATGAATATGAAAATGAATATAAAAAAATGAATATGAATATGAAAATTAATATGAATATGAATGTGAAACTGAATATGAAAATGAATATGAATATGAATATGAAAATAAATATAAAAAATGAATAAGAGGAGAGTTGATGGAGGTTGAAGATTGAGGTGCCAATGTTTTCAGTGGAGACTTTGTTGGCAACCGAGGCGTTGATTTGTGTGTGAATCGTTGTATTCGGGTATCATCATCATCAGCATCAGCACCATCATCATTATCATCAGCGCCACCATCATTATCATCACCATCATCATTATCATCAATATTTCCATCTTGTAAGCATCTTGTTATTGTAATAACACTGATTAATTTTTAATAAGGGCTTAGTTTGCAAACATTTTACCGTAAATAATCCATTATTAGATTAATTTGGTGCTAGATTAGCTACAAGAATAATAAAAACGATGATGATGACGATGACGTTGGCGATGATGATGATGGTGATTATACTACTGTAAATGCAATATTAATCAAAATAACAATGAATAATTGGCAGAATATAAACATTGCTTATTGGAAATGATGATGAAAATTCATGAAAAATTTTTTCTTCTGACAACAATTATTATTATTATGTTGAGTTGTTGTTGTTGTTGTTGTTTCTTAATTTTCAGTGCCGCTTAGTTTTTAGTTTGTCCTTACTTATTACTATTAATAATGGCTATAGTGTTATTATTATTATTATTATTATTATTATTATTATTATTATTATTATTATATTATTATTATTATTATTATTATTATTATTATTATTATTATTAATTATTATTATTATTATTATTATTATTATTATTATTATTATTATTATTATTATTGTTTTTGTTGTTGTTGTTATTATTATTATTATTATTATTATTATTATTATTATTATTATCATCATCATATTATTATTTGCTTGTTTGCCATCAACTTCTTTTAACTTCTCATTTTTCGTTCGCTCATGCATCAAATCATCCTCCTTTTGTTTACGTAGAAACCATAACGAGTCGGTTTTCTTGTTAATCTCTTGTTGTCCTTGTCTTTGTTGTTGTTGTTTTTGTTATGAGCTCTGTTTGCGATGTTTGGATTTGTTTGAGACCCACGGAATTCCTAGTCTTAGATTTTGTACTGGGATTTGAACCTGCAGACTGTCGCTTCATTGAGTTATTGACTTATAAGACTCCTAATGCTTATGACAATAAATGTTCTGCTGAATGGAGGGAAGGATGGATGGATGGATGGATGGATGGATGAAAGATGGATGAATGAAAGATGGATGGATGGATGGATAAATGAAAGATGGATGGATGAAGACAAATGAACGTATTGGATGATGAATGAAAGGATTAATTGTAAGATGGATGCTCTTTTTGATCATTCCGATGAATGTTCGGATGGATAAACAAATAGAGGGATGCACGAATGAATGAATGAATGAATGGAAGGAGGAAAAGACGGACGGATGGATGGATGGATGGGTGGATGGGTGGGCTGAATAGCAGCTTGTGGATGTGGAGTGTGCAGAGCCTGGAGTGCTCCTGGTTGACTGTCGGTCGATCGATGGTTGACGGCATTGATTGAGTTTGTTGAATTTATGCCGACCATCGACGCAACTAATGCCTGTGGCATTGTTTCCACAGGCCTTTTGTTCTCAGCACACGGACCTTTTATGCTTCCTTGTTATTCTTATTTTTATTATTTTTTTTTGTTGTCATTCACGTGATCCGTTTAATTATAATAATAACAATAATAATAATAATATCGTCATGATCATCATCATAATCATCAGTGATGCCGTATTCATGTTTGCTCAGATTAATTATAATAATAATAATATTATTATTACGCTGTAATTGCTTGATAATGACATGATTAATATCGAGAACTTTAATTTGCTGTGACCTGGATGCAGATGTTGTTGTCATTTGTTGTCTTTGTGAACATTTTTGGTGATGATGATGATGATGATGATGATGATGATGATGATGATGATGATGATGATGATGATGATGATGATGATGATGATGATGATGATGATGATGATGATGATGATGATGATGATGATGATGATGATGATGATGATGATGATGATGATGATGATGATGATGTTGTATGTCAATATTGTTGTCGTATGTACTAATTGTTCATGATGTCGTGTTGCGCATATATTGTTTTTGTATGTAAATATTGACGATGATATTGATGTTGTATGTGAATATTGATATTGATATTGATGTTGTATGTGAATATTGATATTCATGTTGTTGTTGATGATGCAGAACGAAAGAGTGACATCAGATGACTCATCAATGAACCCCGAGAACGTGAACTGCTTGGAAAAGAAGAAATTCCTCGTCGGAAGCAGCAAAAATCAAGGTGTCCAATCAGGTCAGACATCCTTTCCAGTAGGAAATTCTAGATTCAATAACATCCATTACTCATTCACCCCTCATTCATTACCCATTCACTCCTCATCCATTACTCATTCACCCCTCATTCATTACCCATTCACTCCTCATTCACTACCCATTCACCCCTCATTCATTACCCATTCACCCCTCATTCATTACCCATTCACCCCTCATTCATTACTCATTCACTCCTCATCCATTGCTCATTCACCCCTCATTCATTACCCATTCACTCCCCATTCACTACCCATTCACCCCTCATTCATTACCCATTCACCCCTCATTCATTACTCATTCACTCCTCATCCATTGCTCATTCACCCCTCATTCATTATCCATTCACTCCTCATCCATTACTCATTCACCCCTCATTCATTACCCATTCACCCCTAATTCATTCACTGATTCATTCACTCATTCATTCTGCCATTGATATTTAGAAAGGAAGAGTCACTAATGAGCTCGATATATGCCTGCTGATAAACTCCCTTCGTTCATCTGCTTCCAATTAGAAGTTACGTTTTCTTATGCATCCCCTGTTTGCACACGTACACAAATGTGGATGTGCGGATGTGTGGATGTGTGGATGTATGGATGTGCGGATGTGTGGATGTGTGCATGTCCAGGATTAAAAATGGAAGATTATGAAGCCTTTCGTCTCCTTTCAGCGAATTCAGGAAATGCTTTTCGTTTTTGGATGTAATTCCATAGTTAATCGTGCCGTCAATTAATATTCAAATATTAAATATAGTCATCTTATTAATATTCAAATGCAACACATCGTTGAACCTTATTAACCTTATTAACCTTATTAAACCTATTAACCCTATTAATTTTATTAATCTTATTAACATTATTAATCTTATTAACTTTACTAACCTTATTAATTTTATTAGCCCTACTAACATGAGAGAATTGTCAAATTTACATGTGAAAGTTGTGTCTTTGTTTACTCGTCTATTTTTAAACCATGGAAATTCCAGGCAAAGCACTATTTGTATTAGTGTTATACTGTCTCTTGATGCCTCGGCTGGACCTTTCATTTGATTGAGCTTTCTGCTACCACGGTAGCATCATCATTATCATCATCACCACCATCGTCGTCGTCATCATCACCATCATCGTCGTCGTCATCATCACCATCATCATCGTCGTCGTCATCATCATCGTTGGCGTCACCTCTGAAGAGCTGTTGTGAGCAATTAAGAGCATCTTCCGACCATTATTAACCCCTCCACAAGGACATCGTCGCGATGTGAGGTCTCGAACGATTTAGACACTCTGATTCATCATCATCGCCATCATCATCATCATCGCCATCATCATCATCATCATCGCCATCATCGCCATCATCATCATCATCGCCATCATCATCATCGACATCATCGTCATCGTCTTCATCATCATCGTCTTCATCATCACAATCCAATGAAGACATGGGGAGTGACCTGACTCGTGATGAGAGAATGGATGTTATTATTTCACATTTCTCTCCTCTGGAGCCCAATTAGGAGGCAGTAAAGAACATTTGAGGCTTTGTTTTGCTTTACATCATACCCCGGGATTTTTATATACGCACCTCTATGACTGATGGTGACGACGACGACGACGATGATGATGATGATGACGACGACGACGACGATGATGATGATGATGACGACGACGACGACGATGATGATGATGATGACGACGATAATGATGAACGTGACGACGACGATGATGATGATGATGATGTTCATACTTAAAATTTTCCACAGCAGATTCTTCTGAAGCGACAGATGTCAAGGAGCCATGGAAAGGACAAGTTTGTGCTCCTCAAGTCATGGAATCCTCGTGTCAAACTGATCCGACCAACTGCACTGCTGCCAATGACGGGGACCGCTGCAAGGGTCAGTCTGATTTGCTACTGCGATCGACATAGTCTTTATCGTCGTTATCCTCATCATCGTCATCATCGTCATCATCACCATCATCATCATCATCATCATCATCGTTATCATCGTCTTCATCATTGTCGTCATCATCATAGTTATCGTCACCGTCATTGCCATGTCAATCATCCGATCCATAATTGACAAGGATCGCGCTCCTGCATTCATTTGTCCTATTAAGGATATTAAGGATTTTCACCGTCAGATTTATAAGTACATTCATTGTTGTTGTTAATGTTAATGTTAATGTTGTTGTTGTTGTTGTTGTTAATGTTAATGTTGTTGTTGTCGTTGTTAATGTTAATGTTGTTGTTGTTGTTGTCGTTGTTGTTAATGTTAATGTTGTTGTTGTCGTTGTTAATGTTAATGTTGTTGTTGTTGTAAAACTAAACAGACGAACATCGACGTGTTACGCAATTGTAATACTCATTATCCTGATGACTATCTCGGTCACGAATAAAGCGTAATTTAATTAACCTCGATGCATATTCATGAATCTCAAGAAAGCAGCAAATAATGAATGTTATTAAGCTCGCATTAATTGCTACTAAATTCTCATGCATGTTTCACGCGTTACATAATCAATATGTAATACTTGTTACATAATCAATCTACGTTCAATCGGTCCTTACCAGAAGTTAACTTTTAAATCCCATGACCTGAATTTGTACGATCAACTCCGCCCTGTTTCAGACTACGTAAAACTTTCCGACGAGTTTGAGAAATACAAGAGGGATGTCGAAAGCATTATCCAGGTAGTTCGATGGCTGATTGTTGATTGATTCCACAAAATTAAATGATCCATCCTTTCTCCATCTGTCATGATAACTCTAGGGCGACTACTTTAACCCTGTCTTTGACCTTTGACTTCTGGACGAGGAGGGTCGTTCGGTGTGGAATAATTCAGGTATTCTTTTTGTATTTGTTAGACGAGCGTGAAGGCCAAGGAGTCGGAATTGGAGGAGAGGTTTGCGGAGAGATGGCGTCAGTTGGTTACCATGGAGACGTCCATCCACGAGAAGCTCA
The DNA here is from genome assembly GCA_021613335.1 of Whitmania pigra. Taxonomy (NCBI): domain Eukaryota; kingdom Metazoa; phylum Annelida; class Clitellata; order Hirudinida; family Haemopidae; genus Whitmania; species Whitmania pigra. The sequence continues at coordinate 1,140,240 of JAJTWR010000272.1, read as the reverse complement.
CCCAGTCCGAGCATCACGCCAGCTGCCTTCATGCCGGTTAGACAATCGTTCCTCATTCATCCACCTAGGTCCATCCGTCCATCCATCCATGTATCCATCTATCTATCTATCTATCCATTCATCCATCCATCCATCCATCCGTCTTTGAACACCAGCATTAATGCATCCGCTCGGTTTCAAAACCTGGCAAGTTGCTACCTCTCGTGGTAGTTTCGAGGTCCTTCAATTGCTTCTTTATCGCGTCCGCCGACCGAACGTGCTATTGAGTTTTTATGCTCCAATGAATTAATTCGAAAGAGTGCATTGCGTAGCATGCGCTTTCTACGAGTCTAATATCCTCCATTCTGTTTCCATTAAGCTTGTACGACCAATTGAGGAGATAATGGAAACTGGCATTGCTAGGGGTCTTGGTGCCCTTCCCCCCAACATTATTAACTTGTGGTTATTATTTAATTGGGTTCCAATTTTGATAATTTGGTGCTTTTCTACATTATCAATTTGGTAAACTCTAGACATGACACCACTAAAATGGAAACAGTGCAGTTTAGAGGTACGGCATTCTAAGTCCACTTTTAAAATCTGTGATTTCTTCTACATGAGAAGAGACAACACAAATGTTAAACGTTATTTTTTACGTGCACTTGTTTAAGTTTTTAATTTTTTCTGAAGGCTAATGTTGACGAAGCACAAAGCGTTCGTACTGAGCTGTTACATCCTCAAATCAGGTGTTGCTGTGGTTTACTTTTGAATTTAAACAATCCATAGAATCACCTGTGCTCAGATCAATCAATCTCTTGACATTTATTCATTAATTCTTTCTTTCTTTCTTCCTTATCGTTCGCATCCTTCATCACATTTCTAACCATCTCAGTGGTAGTTGTAGGCTCTGAACGTTGACAAAAGTTCAAAGAATTAAAAAATTAATTAAATTTTCTGCCTTAATTGGCTCAGTAACCACTAACCAATGCCTCAGCTTGTTTGTCAATAGATCGATTAGCATATTGGTTATCAATTAACATATTTGTTTGCCATCAATGAACCAAGATGCTAATTATTACATTGGATGTTTTAATTTCCTAATTCAATGTTCGAGAGGTTATCTCTCACGTCGCTCTCATTATTTGTTTCTTTTTACATAAAAGCAAATTTAAAAAAAAAATTTTTAATTATCATATTACATTTACACATTTTAATTTTCAAAAATAATTTTTGTGAAAAATAATCACCATTTGTTCATTCAAATAAAACTCAAAAATGTAAAATAAAATTCCCAGTTAGAAAAATGCCATCTAATTTTTCTAAAAAACCATTCCGAACGTCGAACGAGTGTGTGCCAGGTGGCGTCGGACAAATCTGCACTTCCACGTTATTGTCGGGAGTGCACCCCGAAGAGAGCATAAAAGCATTTATGGTCGAGTTTAATCTCTTTAGATGCATTTAAGAAAATTCTCTCGGACACGGTCGATGAATTCAAAGTTAGGACTTGTTTCGTTGCTTTATTACTTTGCGGTCGCGATTTCGTTTCCGAAGACTCAAAATTTGCTCCGTCTCACGTCCGTTTACCGTGTTTTGCAGCATTGAAGTCCTCCATGATCGAACTCAGCAACCTGAAGGATAAAATTGACGAGTTTTCCATGAAGAAGTTTGTAGAAAGTTTTCAAGAAATGCCTCGAATTTGGCCATTTTTAATCTCATCGTCTTCGCACTTTCAGCTCTTCCGCTCAAAACTGCATTCCAGTCGACCTGCGTTTCGTCCAAAACGCGTCGGCTTTTGGCCACCTGAACGGCACTTCGAAGGACCAAAACGCCAACGGCACCCCGGAGGCCGCGAACTGCCTGGGATCGAAATCTTTTGAAGCTCGAGGGAGTCAGTGCACGACCTCGGAGAAAGTTAACGCGTCTCGCGTCAAATCTCCAGAGGCCGTCCATTCCAGATGCTCTTCTGCAGACGAGCTCTCCAAGGCGGTCGATTCGTTCTCGACGAAAACCTTAGGTAACCTTCCTGCCAGAGTCCCTCTCTTTTCAGGGGCTCCTCGGTTCCTTTTAAACTTCAAATACCCGGGTGAGTGTTTTGCATTTCGGTGGTTCTTAAAAGTAACAATTTACTAATTAGCCAAATTTTCAGCCCCGACGGATTCGATGCTGGCGAGTTATTTTCCCTCGGCTCTGTTCTGCATACCTCAGTCGTCCGCTCCGGTGCCGTCGACGTCGTCGCCGTCGCTCACCTCAGCCATGGCCACCCTGTCTCCCACCCAGTACGTTCTCCCGGGCATCAACCCCTTTGTAAAACTTTCGTCCGGCAGCCTGCCGACCTCCCCTCCCGAAGTCAAACCGAAGCTCGTGCCGAACGAAGGCGTTCGAGCGGTCTCGAAACTGCTCAACGTCAACAAGAGCTCGTCACCCTGCACTCAAACGGTCGCTTCTTCGCCATCCTCCTATCCGCCCGCAGATGCATTCCAGGCCTCCAAGGTCGAACCCACGGACGGGAGCTCTCCGGACACCTCGGAGATTGCGCAACGCGTTCGCGACATTTTGTCGGCACACAACATTGGTGAGTGAGCAAATTTGGATTCCAAATCATCATCGTCATTATCACTTGTTATCCACATGCATAATATTATTATGAAGTCATAATTATTTGAAGAAGCTACGCAATGTTGTTCGGTCCTTCAGGTCAAAGACAGTTCGCCAGGGAAGTGCTGGGATTGTCTCAGGGCACGGTGAGCGAACTCCTGTCGAAGCCGAAGCCGTGGGACAAATTGACGGAGAAAGGGAGGGAGTCGTACAGGAAGATGTTGGCTTGGACTCAGGAGGAAAACAATTACTTGGAACTCAAGATGTCCGGTTACAAGAATGGTTTGAGCCATTTATTTGCATTTTAAAATAAAACGCGAACATCATGTCTCTGCAAAGCATGCTCGAAATTGTTGATTTCATTCCATTAAGAAATCACAAATCACAATCAAATTTGTTTTGCGTCTTAATTGTGAATGTCACACTCGAACGACTCGCAACTTTTGCATCTCCCGCACGAACAGGACAGTCAGCGCTGCCTCAGCCCCTGAACATTCAACCGATCCCGAGGGCGGACGAGTCGTCGTCGTCAACGGAGATGAGGATCTCGCAAATACTCATGCAGGCACAGGCCGCCATTCACAATCAGACCTCTCTTGGAAGGGTGAGTTCCACCAAGCATTGATAGATGCATTGATAGATGCATGATAGAGGCATGATAGATGCATGATAGAGGCATTGGACGGATGGATGCATGGATGCAGTGCATTGCATGAAGCCCTCTCAAAGGGGCTGCTTTCGGTTCCCTCGACACTTTGCGTGCTTCCTTCGTCGAGCCTAAAAGTTCAAAATCCGAGTGACTTTACGGCATCCTCCTAATGACATTTTTCTTTGCAGCTGGGGTTGCGATGATGATGATGGTGGTGGTGGTGGTGGTGATGATGATGATGATCGTGATGAAATTCTTTCTCTATCTTTTTGTTTCTGTAGAATGTTTTGAATGGAATTTCTCCGACTTCTTGTTTATTTATTATTTTATTACGATTGTTTATACGTGTATTTTTCGTTGGAATTGTAATCATGTTTTCATTTAATTACTGTCCACGATGTTTTTACTTCTGACATGGTGCGGTTTGTTGCATGCAACTTATTTTTTTCCATGAAATTGCTAATCTATGGATTCCAAAACTTCTTCGTCCTTATAAAACATTCTTTTCCTTTTGAAAATGCCAAAGTAGATGGAATATTTCTTCAAAAGACAATTGTTTTAAAAGTAAAATAATAAAAGAGATCTTATATTTGTTTCCCATCTTTTTGTAAAACTTTCCTTCGCTTTGAATAGAAGCAGTGTTTTTTTGATTTATAAGCACTTATTGCAAGCGAGGAAAGCACATGTTTGATTTGATTATTTAATGAGCCAAGAATTTATCATCAACTCGATGATCTGATCGCTCCGTCGATCGTCGCAGACGCCTAAGATCGAGTTGAAATCCAACGGAGACGCTCTGAAAATTCGGTCCGTCCAGAGACAGATCCACAGCAGAGATTCCCACGCGACGAGCGGCAGGTCCTCCGTCAACGACTTCGACGGACTCTCGAGGAGGTCCGACTGTCAGAGCGTCAGCAACGACTCCTTGAACTTTGTCACTCGCATCTACAGGGAACAGTTGATCGAGTTGATGAAGACGGCAGAGAAGAATAAAAATCAGGTCGAAGTGGAAAGGTACAAAGCGGAACTCGTTCGCATCTCCACCCAGGCCTCCTCCGCTTCCGCAGTCAGCAACAACGGCAACGTGGCCGATTCGACCGGCAAGTATTTATTATCGTTGTTATCGTCATCCATCGCCATCGTTTATCATTATCATCATTCATCACTATCATTAATCATTTTTCTGATAGCTTAGGAATCTTTACGACCCCATATTTACAGGCACTCTGAGGGATGAGGTGAAGAAGGAGCCGATGGATTCCGAGGGTTCCACCAGGTTGGCCTGTCACTCGGAGGGTCCCGAGGATCTCAGTTTCGGGAGAAATAAAAACTTGATTGTTAGTATCGAAATTTCTCTTAGTTTGTGATTATAAAAATAAATTGAACTTATTAAATGTTATTATTATTATTATTATCTATAATTATATCACAACCCATGATTGATTTGAATGTATTTCTTAAAATACTCAATTACTGTGCAATTAGGTGAAATTGGTGAAAGACGAGCCGAAGTCGCCGGATAGTCTCAACGGCGACTTGAGTCGACGCTCCGAAAACAGTTCCATCGAAGCTGCCAATCTCAACTCGCATTCTAGCTCGAGCCTCGACCAAACCTCGGGCAAGCACGCGGACGACCCGGCCGCCGTGGGATCCCCCTTGAGGCAGATGCAGTCCATCACGAATTCGATCGTCAACTCATCGGCACCCTGCACTGCAGGTTCCCAGTCCTTTCCTCCTCAGCACTCGACGGGCTCCAGAATCAATCTTGTCCCGATAGACCAGGACACTTGGGAGAAGTGTTCCAATCTGAACACGGACGACATCGTCCAGAGAGTCAAGGAGCTCCTGAGCGAGTACTGCATAAGTCAGAGACTTTTTGGCGAGCACGTCCTCGGCCTCTCCCAGGGCAGCGTCAGCGACCTCCTGGCTCGTCCGAAGCCGTGGTACATGCTCACCCACAAGGGCAGAGAGCCCTTCGTGAGAATGAAGTGTTTCCTCGACGAACCGCAGTCGGTTCAAAATCTCGTCGCCAATCAGTATAAAGTTCCAACGGACAAGCTGCTCAGGGTCGCCGGGTCCAACTCTTCGCAATGTTCCCTGAACGCTCAGTCTGCTTCCGAGCCTCCGATTTTTGGTTAAGATCTTGAGAATTTATCGTTTATTATTTATTATCATTATTTTTAAAAGTATTATTTCTCGCTCGAATGCAATCGTTTGTTATATAACTCGCAGCCGGTAGGAAACGCAAGACCAGCAACTCGTTGTTCGATGAATCCACGAGGAGCGATGCGGACCAGTCGTCCGTTCATTACAAGAAGAACAGGATCTCGTTCACGGACGAGCAAAAGAAACTGCTGAGGCAAACCTACAAGAGCGATCCGTACCCTCTTCACTCCACCATCGAGCAGCTCGCAGCCACCCTGGAGGTCGGCGTCAAGACGGTCGTCAACTGGTTTCACAACCACCGCATGAGGGACAAGACGAGGTTCGTGCCGTCGAATTCCTGGGATCAACAGAACGACTCGTCTTCGCCTCATGCTCAGCAGCAGGAAGGTGTCAATTTGTCGAGGTTTCAGATCAAGTCAGAAGACCAGTCCAGTCAGAGCTGCGACAGTTCGTCGGATTTCTTTCTGTACCTGAACAACAACAGGCAGGAGTCTGCGACAGACATGACATTTTCTTCTGGCAACGAGGTGAGTGACTTATTCGTTCGAGTCGATTTCGACGCAGAACACCTGAATGCGACCGACAAAAAACTCTAGAACCACGACGACGTAAACAAGCAAGGACACCTTCTGGAAGGAGACGAAACCAGCGAACCGGACGACAATGAAGATGTCGGAGAACAACAGAAGAAGGAGCCAAAAATCATCAGCAAGAGGAAAAGTGCTCGCCCTCAACGGATGAGCTGTCACTACGTTGCCGACAAAAATTCCGGCTTCCCGTCCGGTTTGCAGGCCTCGTTCGAAGGCTCGGAAAACCCGTCTTCGTTTCCTTCGTCGTCCGAGGCAAACCCGCCGGAAGAAATTGGTTCCGCATCGACGAACCTCTCCGAAAAGCATGCAGAAGATTGTTCGATGCCCACCGAAGAGGAGAATCTGTCTTCTTGAACGAGCCACGAGCACGTCGCTGAAATCTGAACTCCATCAACTGCTTCATTCATAATACGATTTGCATAATTCAGTCGAGTCTCTATATTTTCTCAAGTGTCAGCGTCCCAATTATTTTTGTACATTTTTTGTATTTTTGAACGTCGTCGAGGTGTATTTTGTTCGTTGTTGGAGTATTTTCATAGTGATTGAAGTAAGACATTCTTTTCAATTTATCTTCTCATCTTCGTTCTACTGCCAAAAGTTCTTTGTTTCTTCATTTTCGTGCAATTTTTTCCCATCGCAGTTTGATGCACCTCTGATGTGAAGGAAATTCAGAGAAAGTTCGGACGCTTATTTTGATGTCGAATTAGTTTGAACATATCACAGTCAACAAAGATTGGTCAAAGTCGTGGTGGAATATTCCTGACATGCCTTGTTCCGGAGCAGTTTATTCGGTCCAACTACGATGACGATGATAATCTTGATCTTTCATTCTCTTCCTTCAATATTTTCAGCATTTTTTTTGTTTCGTCTGTGATTTTTGTCAACTCACGTGTCGTTTTCCAGCCACAACACACACACACACACATATATAAATATATATATATATACACACACATACACACATAAATATATATATATATATTCACACACATACACACATAAATATATATATATATTTAGATATATTTAATACTCTTCATATTTTTAAATGCTTCGCTAAGAAATTATTTTGCTTACCGGAGAGATGCTAATGCTAGCAGTGTAAGATGCTGCGTTCTAACGAAGTCTTGTTTTAACGTTGGTCGATCTTTCAAAACTCAACGTATCCAGGTGAACGTAATAATATTTCCTTCAAGTTAATTTGACAATTGTAGTTGTTACATGCTCAACTGATGATTTCATTTTGTGCCGTGGTCAGCAGGCTTGTTTTAGATCACTCACTTTTTTATCAATCCATCTTTCCCTTTGGTGTGAGTTACAAGAGTACTTATTGTAAAACGGTTGTTGTTTTTTTTTAGGCCTGCTCTTTGCCAGAACTAAGCGGACGAAAATTGTGTACCAGCTTATTTTACACTTGTTAATAAATAGTTTACTCAAACTTTACATCCTCACTGTGGAATGTCAGAGTTGAGAGGAGCTGACTTCGATCGGGGGTTATACCCTGAAATTTAGTACTCGAAGTTTCGGATGGTTAAGATGCTCAATCTTGGCACAACTTCGACGTTCGTATCGTTTTATTTGAATCCGTCCTCTGACGATGGTTGCCGGAATTGAATACATTTTAATCAAAATATAAAAAAGCTTACTTTACATATAATTACTATTCAAGCAATCTTAAGTATTACCTATAACCAAATTGGGAAACAATTAATTTAATTACTCTGTCGTTGTCTAGAACTTTATTTTGTTTTATCTAACGACGATAATAAGATTCGAAAACATGCCTTTTGAATTCAATTTTTCAGACGATTCAAGCGATGAGATAGAACAAAACTCTAAAAAATTGAAAATAGGTTAATATTTACACCGCACTGAATTGAAAGCTTAAGATGTTAACGTCCTAATAACAAATCGATCTTGAACATTTTCTAGAAGAGAAGCATCCGCCGTGTCAGGAAGTATTACCATTTGTAGAAGTAATTCCGCAGTTTAAAGTGGATGTGGGTGCATGTTTTACAACTCTAATGTCAGACATTACTAGATAAAACTATTCAGTTAAGATTAGTACGCTTGTCAGTAACATTATCAGACAACACTTGGTTGCACATTTTATATTTACCTCAAACCTTATTTATCTAACAAAATGTTGTATGCGTTTTAAAGTGATTAACATTGATTTAATGATTTATTTCAATAATTCTTTAGGTTTTTTTTAATTTTAGAAAAACCAGAAGTTTTTGAGCTACTACTTTAAGAAAGATATAGTCTTAAAATGTGTTCAGACAACTGTAGACATTTCTACAGATTCGCATAACAGAGATCAACGAACCCTGAATCCAGACAATGAAAATTCAGATCTCATACCTCGGATATATGAGGGTATACATTTTAGCAATTTTATTCTGATCTGATTTATTTAATCTTAATTTATTTTGATATTTAAAGGTGGCTTCAAGGTATGGGAATGTTCTTTAGATATGGTTGAATACTTCATTGAACAAAATGTGGACTTTCATTCAAAAAAAGTTCTTGAGGTGGTTTGATTAAAAGATATCCGCGATCTTTTCAAACCTTAAACCCGATCGAAATTATTTCTAGCTCGGGTGCGGTTGCGGACTCCCGGGACTTTACGCGTTGATGCACTCTGCGGAATTCGTACATTTCCAGGATTACGTGAGTTCTTGTGACGACGTGTTACAATGCGACGTTATAACGTGCACCATCTGCAGAACGCCGAAGTATTAAAACACGTAGTGGGTCCGAACGTGGCTCTGAATGAAATCAAGAAAGAGGCCTCCGGAGGTGAGGATAATGTCAGATTCTTTGCTGGGGATTGGTCGCATTTCCAGGAACAGGATCTCACAAAGTAACTTATCGTTAAAACAATTTATGCTAATTGTGGTAGTTATGATAATTATTTAATTGTTTAATTTTCACTCGATGATTGCATTTTGCAGATATGACCTGATTCTCTCTTCTGAGACCATCTATTGCCCTGAAAATTATGAGAAATTACATCAGATTTTTGAAAAATTCCTTGATTATCAAGGAGCCTGGTCAGATTTGAAACTGTTTCTGATTGACATGATTTATGAAATTGGTTGTGACTGCCTTTGATTCTTTTTTCAGCCTTGTTGCAGCAAAAACGTTTTATTTTGGTGTTGGTGGTGGCACAAGAGATTTTCAAGACTTTGTGAGAAAAAGGGGCTTGTTTGATGTTAGTTCCGTCACTACGTTCACAGAAGGTAATCTAGTCTAACTTTGTTCTCAAAATGATCACGTTATGATCGAACGCTTTCTTGTTTCAGGAGTTCAGAGAGAAATTTTGTCTCTGAAGTTTAAAAGTAAAGGATGTATAGAAACCTTTGATTAATAAATTGTTTGTGTTGAAAGGTAAACTGCCTATTGGCAGTTGTTATTAATCATTTGTGTGAGTTTCAGGGTGAGGTAGGGTTGAGAGTTCATGCTTTCAACATTTTTTAAAGGTACATTTATTTGAGAATTTAAGTTAAATTTAAGCAGTTAAGAATTAGAGTTTAAGTCTGTAATGCTTTTGTATGTGGTTGAGATTCCCGTGTGCAACATTTTCGTTTTGCATTTGGCAAAAAAATTAAATTGATCGCCTTGAGATGATGTCTAAGTACAAATATTTAGAGATTTTGTAAACTTGGGTTTTGAGTATTTAATTAACTCTAGACGTAAGGTCGTCATTTGAAGTGTCATTTTTTTTCTGTGCCGTGGGAGTCGACATTATTCTTAAGTTCCCCTAGTAGTTTCGTAGGTGCAGATCCGATGTTTTCGAAAACTAACCGATTTGTTGAGAGATGATTTATTCAAATTAGGCTGATTGGTCGATTTGTCAAAATTATCTTTTCTCTCAAGAGAAAAAAGTTTGAGTTCTGTTTTTCAATGAAGAAATAAGAAATTCGATTGCCCGAAATTGCGGACACCATTGATTCGCAACAATTGATCAATTCGAGTGTGAAAACTCAAGTAATGGCACCGTTCCTGCTACTTATGAGCCGGCTTAATTTTCTCATTAGCAACATCTTAATTAATGGTTGCAGACATTTCCTACTGATTATCGAGTCAGGAATTTCGAATGAATTTGAATTCAGGAAGTCTGCTCAGAACGACGGATGACGGCTTTGATATTGCAAATTGTAAGAATATCAATATCCACTAAAACGCTCCAAGTCTTGAGGATGCTTGCAGCTTAAATAACAATTTATTTAATGAGACATGATCAAGAAAATGAAAAAAGGTGATAAACATTGTGAACGCCAAGTTAAACGATTGAAACCTTCTTCAGTTAATTAACTGGAGTACTGATTGAGCAAATCATAAGCAATTAAAAATTAATGTCGGCTTAAAGTTAGGTCATAAAATTCAACGACCATTATGAAACAATTAGCAATAAGAAACTTTAGAGTGGATAATGTGGTGTCCTCATGAGAAAAATTATGCAAATATCACGGGAAGTTGTGGCAGCGTTCCGTAGTTGTGCACACTCTGTAAAGTAATAATATCAGGTTACTAGAAAGACATTTTTAATCGATTTATTGAGAGATTAAACTGCATGCGAGGAAAAGGGGGTCAAAACTGCGGAGAATGTCGGGCGGTTAATGAGAGCTTGGTTTGGTTGGCTAATGGTGTTCTAATGCTCATGGCTGCGATGGAATAAATAAAAGGCACAACGCCTTCGAGAAATGACTGCATTAGGAAAGGTGTCAAGAAGCTTCTGATGGATTCGACAAGATGCTTCCCATCTGATTAATGATTCGCCACTATAGATCAGTTAATCGTGGCTTACAACAGATATTTGCAGGATCGTTATTGTTCAATAATTTGTTATTAAACTGTCGGATTACATAAAGCAGTCGTACTGTCTTCCCAACACTTGCTTTGTAAAGCTCAATGCTAGATATTCAAATGCTTCAGGTGAGTATTTCTACTTAATGGCTTAATGACTTAAAAGGTTGTTTTTCTTAAGATAGTTGAGAAATTGGTTGCAAAATAACTTTGTAGATGTCAAATCAAAAGTATCGCAGGACGAATTTCGACGAGGAAGAGAACTCGGCCACGGAAGTGACGCCTCCGTCGGAGTTGCCATCGCCGGCCACCAACTTCAATCCGACCGTGAGCTTCCAGCACTACAAGGTCAACTTTTGGCGAAGGCGCTCGTCTTTGGAGAAGATTCTCGGAGTGGCCGTCGTAATTCTCTTGGTCGTCATCATGGTCCTAGCGATCGTATTGAAGGCTCAGGGGACGAGGAATGCACAGACTGATTCGCAGAAAGGTTCGTAAACTTTACAATGAATTTTAAAGATTATAATTAGCCGATGGTTATAATTTTCAGCAGAGAATCAAAAACTTTGCACGTCAAAGTCTTGCATCAATGCTGCGAGCTCCATCCTGAATGCGATCGACGATTCGGTGAGTCCCTGCGACGATTTCTACCAGTTTTCTTGCGGCAACTGGATCAAGTCCCATCCGATTCCGGCCGGTCATTCCAAGTGGGATACCTTTGGAATTTTGAGGGAGGCAAACTATTTCACTCTGAAAAGATTCTTGGGTCTGTGATTTTGCAGCCCTAGGTGACGATGGTCGTCGATGCAGAACGATTCGATCGTTGTAATTCGCAGACGCGCCCGTCGAGGAGTCGGACAGCGACGTTCAGAAAAAGATGAAGGATTACTACACGTCCTGCATGGATCCGTCGAACATCCTGGAAACGCTTCAGGCGAAACCCCTCTTCGAGCTCGTGAAGGACGTCGGAGGCTGGTCGATCTCCGAAGTCGACGGAGTCTCGTGGAGCGAGGAGAATTGGCGACTTCAGGACGTCGTGCAGAAGATGCACAAGCTCGGATTCAACGTGCTCTTCACGTTCGCAGTCTCCGAAGACGAGAAAGAACCACTGAGGAACGTCCTCAAGGTCTTGTGGCTTCGACTGAAATTAAATTAAAAATATTACTTTTTGTGTTCCTTTTTCTTCAGGTGGATCAAGTTATGACCATGCTCGGAAAGGATAATTACGCCAACAAGAGCATAGAGAATAACACGGTCGGACGATTGTTTTTATTACATGTTTAGATTTTTGCAAATGATTAATTAATTAATCATTAATTAATTAACTTGCAACTAAACGATTCGTGAACCCGGGGTTTTTAAGATTGAGTTTTCAATTTTTATATTTTCTAAGATGTCGGTACAAACGGATTTAACTTCTTCAAAGCACTTTGGTTTATCGCACTACGACATTAGCGACACACGAGACTCCTCTTTGAACCGACCCGGATAATCGTTAATCGTTAAATGTTAAATGTTACTCAGTTGCACTTGTTTTTATGTTAATCAACATCTGTCGATAAATCTATTAAATTACAGAATCGAAGAGTGCATTGCATAACGCATTACATACATTACATAACTAAATGATGTAGTACACAATTTGGAAGCATATTACACAATTGGATAATATAATCTTATACGTTACACAATCACCAGGTGCTGGAGGCTTATTTTAAGTACATGATCGAACTCGGGGTGATGTTGGGCGGTGATAAGAACGAAACAAAGGACCTCATGCTCGACGTTTTCAACTTCGAGCGATCGCTCAACGAGGTTCATTTATTATTCGATTTCCTTTCAATTTCGCACGGAATCGACCATAATTTAATCGGTCGAACGTCCTCGAACGATCGGACGAATTTCGATGAAACGTCGATCGAATCTTCGGCAGATCTGCACCTCGCAGGAGGACAAACGCGACGACGAAAAGAACTACAACAAGAAGAACATCTCGGAGCTCCAGCAACTCGCCCCGTTTGTTAGTTGACGAACCTTCCTTTGATAAAAGTTGTCAAAAATAAAACATTGCTCGACGAACATTCTTTCATCTCTGTTCAGATCCAGGATCTATTGATTTTGAATCGATTGATGTTTAGTCGATTGATATTTAGTCGATTGATTTTGAATCGATTGATATTTAGTCGATTGATTTTGAATCGATTGTTTTTTGATCGATTGATTTTTCACCTGACAGTTGAATTGGATGAACTTTGTGAACGACTTGTTGCTGACGGTGAACATCACGATCGACGAAAGTGAACCGATCGTCGTTTATTCGCCGGAGTTTCTCGTCCAACTCACCGAGCTGCTGAACAGGACCTTGCAGGAGAAGAACGGGAAGAGGTGAAGCTTCATCACTATCATCATCATCGTCGTCATCATCGTAATCATCATCACAGTCATAAGTTCTATCATCATCAGGATGATAACTCATAATGTTACATTAAATACACTAAAGGACGATACACAATTACATGGCTTGGAACTTGGTCAATTCGTACAGCAGTTTCTTGTCCAAGTCCTTCAGGAATGCAAAGAGGGAATTCTTCAAAGTCCTCATGGGTTCGTACGGATGAACGTTATTCTTCTTGGATTGGTGATGATGGTGATGATGATGATGACGTTGATGATTATGATTATTGCAATGATGATGGTGATGATGATTGTATTAAGCATTTTTTACAAGTTTGAAAAAAGCAAATAAGAAGATTGTGATCTTTATTATTAAGACGTAACCAGTACAACTATATCATAAATTATGAACTTCTGAAAAAGCAGCAATTATGGGGATATTACTGTGTGACACTGATGATGATTTATAGGGTGAAGTTATGATGATGATGATGATGATGGTGGTGATGATGATGATGATTGTTTTGATAAACAAGGCACTGTGGGGGAAGAGGAGCATTGGAGGTCGTGCGTGTCTGAAACGGACAACATCCTCGGGTTTGCCCTCGGTGCGATGTACGTGCAGGAGAAGTTTCGCAGGGACAGTAAGGAGTCGGTGAGTTATGAAGTGAGATACATCTACGCTTTCTATTTATTTACATATCTATTTATTTATTTATTTACTTGCTAGAGATAAATAAACTCAGGAATGCAGATGATGAATGTGGTGGTGTGATGATGATGATGGTTGTACATTGGCGAACATTTTTAGAGCTAATTGTGATTGACACGTCTGTTTTTTAAGCAAAGTCTTTGCTTAACTCTAAAGACAAATTTAAAGCTTATGAGATCAACCAAACAATTAACTTGCTTATGACAATGGGGATTTTAAAAACTTGTGAGAAAAAAAATATCTGTTCTCTAATTGGAGACCTTGTTTAAATCAAAATGGACAGATAATTTTGAAAAGTGGAAGAAATGATTTTTTAAACCGCGTGCCGAATGCTGTTACAGTTTGTTTTCATAATTTATGTTGCCTCGATGTTTTGGGTTTAATTTCTTTACAGACAGTTCGTGTTTTCCGTTAACAATCCTTTATCGATCATCACCTAACCCGTCAACATCATTATCATCGCAAGTACTCTCATTTTTGTGATCTCCGAAGAGGATTAAATGACTGAATGTCAGAGGTATTCCAAGGGAAGACAATTTGAACAGTTTGAATTTCCAACTCCATTTCCAGGGACCATTTGACTACCACCATCACATGGTTTCCATCATCATCATCATCTTCTCCTCATAGTTGCCCAACGTGATCCCTGTGGAACACAATAAATGCTTTCAATCCGTTTAATCCAAGACGTAATAGAACCATCAGTGGGATTCGTCGTTTCCTGACCTTCACAGAAATTTGTTGATCGCCTGTCATTCTCGGATTCCGTCCGCACGAAGCCAGAAGTCGTATTCAGAACGAAGCTGGCGAAGAGCGGAGCGCGTGCCTTCGATCCGAATCCGAGACACATTAAGACGTAAACACTCGTTGTGTGGCCAAAGTTTTCTGTCGTCTTTGTTTCACTCCCCTTGTTTTTCGGTTCAAAGGTTGCGAACCCCATTATCCGCCAGGATTTTCTAAACAAAATTTGATGCCAGAAGTCATGCTGGCCATCGTCTAATTGACGTTGTCAAGAGTTGAACAGATCTTCAGTAACATCCCATGCATTTTATTTTTACATGCATAATTGGAGATTTTTTAATAACAATTATAATAATTAATATTATTGGTATTTCAACATCAAGCAGTTATAATAATAAGTAATAATAATAATTATTATTATTCTTGGATCGAGGTTCAACTATAATAACATGTAATTATATTAATACGAATTATTATTATTAATATGGGATCCAAGTGAAGCGTGATGTTGACAGGCGGAGGTGATGATCAGAAACATCAAGAAGGCTTTCATTGGCAATTTGCCAAACCTGGCGTGGATGGACGAGGAGACCAGAGTTGCTGCAGTGGACAAGGTGTGCCAATTAGCGTAATTTATGCGGGATGCCAAAAATAAATTATTGTCATAAATGTTCCTAATTTGGTACGAGTTTCAGGTGCTGCGTTGATTTCATTGATTTGCCATTTACCTGAATTATTGATCGGCTTAATGGTTACAAAGTGTAAAGTTTTAAGTTTACTTTTTTACTTTTTCTAATGCAGGCCAATGCTGTGGTGGACAAAATAGGTTACCCTGAGTTCATTCTTAATGCAACTGCACTCAACCTAAAGTATGGCGGGGTGAGACTGGTCATTCGCTGCTACTTATGAATATTTGTTAACACCTAGTTATTATTATTATTATTATTAATCATTACCAAATGCATTTTATTATTATTATTAATTATTACCGAATTAATTTCACTTTGAAGCTGGAGATAAACAAGGACGAGTTCTTCATGAACAACTTCCGAGCCATCAAACACACCATCAAGAAAGTCCTCGAAAAACTGCGCAAGACGCCCGAGAAATCGAGGTGATCCGATGCGGCCTTTAAAAAATCATTACCATCATCACCACTATTGTAGTCGGTGATTCGTACATTAAATAACAATAGCTTGTTTATATTTCCATCTTGTCGGAGATACTAATCTGAATGAGAATCGGTTTCTAAATGAGCTCATTGAAAGACATTTTTTTTAGTTGGGGGATGTCGCCCCCCACGGTGAACGCTTATTACACCCCCGTCAAGAATGAAATCGTTTTCCCAGCTGGAATCCTCCAAGCGCCGTTCTACGACAAAGACTTTCCTAAGTGAGCGATCACGATTTTATAAATCGCGTTTCGTATAGTAAAATATATTTATGAAATTTTTTTTTATTGCATTTTTATGAGTATTAAAATTTCTGTTACATTTAAACATTTAAATCATTTAGTTAAACAACTTGTGATGTTTAGACATTGTTGCACAACATCAGCATTTACACGACAGATGTTCCACCTTTTCAGATCATTGAATTACGGAGCAGTTGGGGTTGTCATGGGACATGAGCTGACCCATGGCTTCGACGATCAAGGTTGTCGCAGTTGATGTTCGTTTTGATGACGGTATTGTGTCGAAATAGCAATCTCCGAGGCCTTATAAATTAATTCCCTCTAATCATTCCCGCCATAATAATCAGACAAAGTGCGGATGCGTTCGTGCGAAACGGAACATTGTTATGCGATGAAGAGTAAACGTCGGCAAAATAAGAATCTATTTTAGTAACGAACGTTTCGTATCAGGACGCGAGTACGACAAGCACGGAGTGTTGAGAATGTGGTGGAACGAAAACTCGATCAAGGCTTTTCAGAACAGAACGAAATGTCTCATCGACCAGTACTCCAAATATTCCATTGGCGAAGAGCATGTAAGGCATTCCGATTTAACAGATATAATTGATTTCAAAGTGTCTTAGTGAATTTAAATGATTTCAAAATATTCCAATGAATTTAATTGATTTCAAAATATTTTAATGAATTTAATTGATTTAAAATTATTTTAATGTCATTGATAAATCATCTTCGCTCGAGTCCCGATGATTTTCCACCGGACGTGCGAGCTTTAAATACGTAACTTTGGTTTCTTTGTTCGATTGAAATAACGAAAAAAACTTAACTTTCTATCAGTTGAAGGGCAAGCAGACGTTGGGCGAAAACATTGCAGACAACGGGGGTTTGAAATCGTCTTTTTATGCTTACAACGAACTCACCAAGGAAACTTCAATCGACGAGCCACTGTTGCCAGGACTCAACTTCAGCCACAAGCAGCTTTTCTTCATTGCTTTTGCACAGGTTGGGACGATCTTATACTTGGAACGGTTGATTTCTTTGGAATGGAGGTTCATCATGTTCGCCTTGATGCAGAACCAAAATAATTTTGTCATTACTATTATCATCGTACCATCATCATTGTTGTTGTAGTCATCTGTGTAGTTTTTTTTTTCATCTTTCCAGCACTTTGATAACCACCTCGATATAATATGATTGCTCGACTCACGTGCAAATGTTTCATTGTTTACTTACTCGTGCGCACACGTTTCATAACTTGTCTCAACGTGCATCCACAGGTATGGTGCACCACGAGCACTCCAGGTGACATCAGCAACTCCATCATGAGCGACTCCCACAGCCTGCCAAACTTTCGGGTCATCGGGTCCGTCTCCAACCTCCGGGAGTTTTCCGAGCAGTTCAACTGTCCCGAGGGTTCGCCCATGAACCCCGTCGACAAGTGCGAAGTCTGGTGACGAACCGGCAACCTGGGATTTGATATTTTTGTGTCGTAGCAGCCGGCGGCAGCTGCCGACAGAGCATTAATTTGCCCCCTGAAAAATGTTTCGAGTGACATCATTAACATCATCGTCGTGGTCGTCATCTCCAAATTCATCTTTGGCATCGTTGAAATTAACCGTTCGTGCGGTAACATCGATATTATATATTTTTTATGGAAATTCTGGCCGGATAGCTTCATTTTTGTAGCTGGACCTCCGTTCATCATCACTGCCAATTTGCTACTTTTGAATTCGGATCGCGGCCAATCCGTAGATAGGATTTTTGCTTAGTTAACGCGTCGGTCGTCCGGCATGAGTTCGACCCTGACAAATAACCCGCCAGCATGTTGGTCCTCGTTAATCGGAAACGCTTGCATAGTTTTTAGAGCATTTATGTCTTTTAATTCATACTGAGTGTTTTTTTCGACGTTTTACCACAGGTCGTTATTATTTGCAGTTTTCCAGTTCTGGTATCCTAATCAGCAGCCTGCTATATCCATTTAAGTACGACCGCATTTTGGCATTTTTTTTGTGGATCTGAAACAATCTGCCATCCCCCGCACGCCGGGAGATCACTCGAGATATTTTTACTCTGCTTTACGATTTTAAATTTCGATTTTGTTTTTAACTGATCAAAGTTTTTACATCATGTTTTTGACATTACAAAGAAATTCACTCAAAACCAGCAATTCTTCTTTGCAAAAGTCAAGCAAATGAATTTGAAACAGTCAAAGATGATGTCGATCCTCCGTTGCCTCGATATTCGCACTCGCAGGCATATTTCTCTAAAACAAAAAGCTGTCCGATAACAAAAAATCGCCTAGCGAGCCACGGCACTTCACTGGTATTCCTCGTAACCCGAGTATCCGTATTCCGCACTTTCGCCGGGATTTTCCATCCAGTCTTCGGCGTTGTAGCCGTCGTCCGGATACCCTTCGACCGATTTTTTGTAATTCGACAACTCCTTGTAAAAAGTGGACTTCGGTATCCCGAACAGGTTTATCGCGGTCCCCGCGGAAACCTTCCCTTCGGTGACCATTTGCATGGCCCTCTTCATGAGGTCTTTGCCCGGTCGGCCTTTCACGGGGGACTTTGCAGGAGTGTAGGAAGTCTGAGGTTGGTTGGTTGGATAGTGATCTTGAAACTGCTGCTGGAAGCATTGCTTCTTGCTGGGAGGCTGCTGGAATTGCTGCCTCGACTTGAGATTATTCCTCGTTCCGTCGGACGCCTTGCCGGACCCGTTGGATGAACTTTGCGAAACCTGCTGCCTCTGGTCTACGTTCTGCTACGTTTGGACGGCCGGATTGAAAAGTATTTTAAATACATCAATGAAACAGCCCCCAATAAAAACACTTGATCATCTCAATTCATAATTCAATACCTTTTTCAATATATTTCTCAAAGTTTTTGGGATTTAACTTAAATCATTTAATCAGACTTGCAGGTCAGATGAACGGGTCAGGAACATTCCCGAATCTGATTGCAATGATCACAATGTGTCGTGTTCAAAACCCAGCCTGGGGCACCCTCGCATGCAGTGCCATATAAATGATAGAATAAAAGTCTTTTTTCTATTTGGTTGCTTAATGCACTCAAAAGATCATCTAAATACAAATCAACAATAAATTGATTTATTATTAATATATTATTTTTAATATTGTGTTAGAAAAAAAAAACTCGTGGAATTGAGGTGTTTAGGAATGGTGAAGTTTGACTTACGTGGTCAATTCTGGAAGATGCTTTTCCCCTTGTGCCCCTTTTACCTGCCCTTTTGGCTGCTTTCTTCCCCCTGGTGCTTGAAGGAAATGAATGACCCTGAATGTCGTAATTGCTGTCATATTCTGACTGCTGTTCGTAATAGTTTTGATCATTGGTCTGATATATGTCGTTGTAGTTGTCAAATTCTTGATCGTAATAATACTCTTGGTGATTGTTGAACTGAGCATCGTAATCGTGCTGGTTCATGCCAGAGCCGACGTAATGGGCATTGCCGTCAGCATTTGGCAAAGGCTGTGCCATGGTTTGAACGGCTTCAACTTTTTTGTGCTCGAGAACACGACCGTCTGCATCGTAGGTCTTCCATTCCACCTGCTTCTGCTCCACCAAGCCTTCTGGATGCTGAACGGTTTTCACCGATTTCTGCACCTCCGCATATCCCCCGCCGTGCTGCTGCATTGACAGACATTCCGTCTCCAGTCGTTCACTGACTACTTTGGAAGGCTCTTCTTTTACGCTAAATTTTTGGTCTTGGAACGGCTCTGATGCATGGGAATCCTTGGCTGTGTTGCTCCCCGAACGAGGGCTCTGAGGTTCTTTTTTAATGTGAGGTGTTGTTTCGGTGGCATTTTTACGCTTTGTCTGACAATCGCCGGGTTTATTTACACCCAAAGGCTGTTTGCCCTGCAACTCCGCTTTTTTCTTTCTTGATTGAAGAACCTCGTTTATATTTACCAAGAAAACACAGTCCTTGTCTAAAGTGATGCCAATAAGGCCTTCGATTTTAAGCTCCGAATTGAAATCCAAGCCATTGTTACAAAGGCTCGCAATAGTCGCAGACAAAACCTGCCGAATTTTCAACTTGTCCTCTTCTAAAGTCATCGTAACTGTCAATTAACACAAACCGCAACGCCAATGTAATCTAAACATTTCAGCTAATATTCAAAGGGTGACCGTGCTTTAAAACTTTAATCGATTTGTTGAATAATTTCTAACAATAATTTTAAATCAATTACTTTAACTGCTCTCATTAAATTAGTTTGATTTTTTATATTTGGCTTATTTTATAGTCACAATATTTGCTAATAAAACATTGTTATTGACTTAATAATTTTTAATAATGCCCCAGCAAATATTACGGCCGTCTTTCGAATATATCTCGCGCATTGTGCCCGTCGCTACTCAGAGCTTCCGCCTTGTTGTTTGTTGGGATCTTTAGCGTGTTTTAGGGAGTTGCGCCGGCTCGACCTGTATTGAACGTTTAAAGTTGTATTGAAGGCAAAAGAATGAATAATTATTTGTGTGTTGCCGATGACGAGCACGAAGAAGCCATAGAAATTCCGCTCGAAGACAATGGCAATCTATTGTTGAGTACTCTTACAGCCCAATTCCCGGGTGCCTGTGGCCTCAAATACCGCAATCCGTCAACAGGGGTGATGAGAGGAGTCCGTTTGGCAGATGGCTACCTTTACCCCCCAGACGGAACCTGGTCTTCTCCCTTATATATTGTAGTTTACCCCAAAGAAACAAACGGTAGTAATTTTTTCTTTAGATAATTTATTCACCTTTTTTCGAAACTAATCAATAATTAGGACGCATGTCGTGAGCATCTTTGAAACTTGAATTTTATTGGTATTCAGTTGCAATTTGCAACAAAAGGACAACAGGTGTCTCAAATGTATGAAAATTAAGACTATTTTCCACTAAAAAACACAATGGGAGTCATGAAATCGACTGGCCAAATTTAAGCTAGCAACCATCAGGGAGCTTTTGGCTCTAGGCATCTTAATTCAATTTGAAAAGTTAATTCTGTCCATACTTCGTGTTATTCTTTTGTGAACTCATGTTTGTTTTGATGAAACCTGTCACGATTTTTGCCCGACTTTGAACGATTGAATTTGTTCTGTGTCAACTCTAGATTACAAAAGGAAAGGGGTGGAAGAGTGTTTTGAAAAGCCGCAAGCAAAGACTAAGAAGGTCGAAAAATCCAAGTGTTCCGACCTCATCGTCCTCGGCCTGCCCTGGAAAAGCACGGAGGATGATTTGAACAGTTATTTTTCAAAATTTGGAGAACTCTTGATGGTCCAGGTACGCTGCAAATTTTTGGTTAAAAAGTTAAAGCACGAACAATCCGATTGCTTTATTATCATTTAACGTTTTTAATAATCTAACAAAAATATCTGCTAACTGATAATCGATTGAAAATAATTCTCATGTCACTACAAAGAATGATGCATAAAATGTTTATTGACCATACAGTAGTGCCTAAAATGAGATCGTGCAGTTAGTCTTAGAGTCCCTGGTTAGGACTTTTGCAGCTTTGAAAGCAGACTCCTGCCAAGGAATTATGAAAGAAGCGAAGGTACTTTTTAGTGGAATGACCAGAGTATGGCTGAGGTTGCAAGGAGAGTGGCTGCTCTTTTGAATGGGCAGATGTCACAGATGTGCATGGAGTTTTACCTGGGCACATGGAAAAGAGTGTTCAAATTTTTAATTCTATTCGTTCTTTTCGATCTCGTCGATTATCGTCGTGCCTCGTAAGTTAGCGTCGGTTGATGAATCTACGTCGATGAATCTTTAAGGTCAAGAAAGACTTAAAGTCCGGCCAGTCGAAGGGATTCGGGTTCATACGATTTGCAGAATTCGAGGCCCAAAAACACTGCCTGAGTCAACGACATCTCATCGACGGACGATGGTGCGATGTCAAGATCCCCTCTTCGAAGGTGAGGATAACAATAATAACAATACTCGTTTTTGTCAAATTTCTGTCGACCGACGTTTACATGCTGACGAGGTTTTCAGCTGGAAGAAGGAGATTCTCCGATCAGCAGGAAGTTGTTCGTGGGTCGCTGCACCGAAGACATGTCGACGGACGACATCAGGGACTTTTTTGCCAATTACGGCGAAGTGGTCGACGTTTTCATTCCGAAGCCGTTCAGGGCCTTTGCTTTCGTCACTTTCTCCGATCCCGAGGTGGCACAAAGTCTTTGCGGGGAGGACTTCATCATAAAGGGGAACAGCGTCAGGTGCAGCAGCGCTGCTCCGAAGGGCTACAGTTTCGACAAAAAGAACACCGGGTGGACCCAGAAGGGAGCGAATGACCACAGGAGTCAGTCCTGGAGCTACACGCCCGTCGACAAATCCGTGGCCTCCGCGAGCCTGGTCAACCCGGACCTGTCCACGATCGGCTTCGGACCCGCCTTCAACCAGGCGGTCATGGCGGCCACGCAGGCCGCCCTCGCGCAAACGGGTTGGCTCCCCATGGGGACTCAGACGGGTCAGGGTTACCATCAGGGCAGGGAATCCGGAGGTAATCTGTACCAGGGAGGAAAGCAGGTCGGGGGATACTCTGGTGCGTCCGGAGGGGGTTACACCACCAACAGTTATGCCATGTAGACGACGGTTCGAGTTACGTGCATGGATGTTGACACGAGCGAAGTTATTCAACAAGTTGACGACGTTTTATTGTTTTTTAAATATGTAGTGCTTATGTATGTTTGCCTGTTGTGGTTAAAAGTGAATTTCTGACAGTTAGCATGGCCGGCTAGCGTTTTATCTGCGAGGCTAGCGTTCGGCACGTCTTTATCGACTCCTTGACGAAAATATCCGCCTCCATCGAAGTCGTTTAATTCTACCTGTTTGACTTCTTTTAAATTTTAGGATTTTTCAAGGAACCATGCGCTAGTTATTTTTCCCATTAATAAATGTGGAATTTTTTGTCGGTCTCGACGAGTCAAATGTTGAATCTCGCTGCTTTCTTCCTGCGCTTCGACCAGAAAGAATCTGTTATCACGACGGGTTCTGCCTTTGGACTGGTCGCGTCCGTTTTGACATGGACGCTTTCTGGTAGAAGCATGGGGTATTCCCCTTCAGATGAGGATTTAGATGATGGAACAGGACTATCATCGCTCTCCATGCGAACCTCGTCCGTTTCGCTTCTGCTTTTCGCTTTGCCGAATCTAGAATGCGCGGTACCCGATTTGCCGGCCTTAGCATCTGTTTTTGTGGCTTGCGAAGAAGGGGTATCAAGTGACTTGAAATCATTGTGGCTGGTGGAAAATATAAACCGAAGGTGAGATATCGTGAGATAATCTGTCTAATGAAGAGATTAATGTATATCTTCATTTGAACTTGAGGCTCACCTGAGTTTTTCTGGAGGCGAAGATGACCCGTGGGGTGGTTTGGTGCTCGGCTGTTGCTCGTGGGTGCCTCCGAACTGTTGAAACTCCTGATACCAAGCAGGGAATAAACTACTCACTGTGGTCCAGTAATGTTTCTAAATTAAAACATGATAATTCTTGTAAAAGATTAAAGTCGTTAAGAATATCTTCCTGTCTGCGAAATTTCCGAATTCCCCGAACGACTAAATGTTTTCTCAGGAATAGCCCAAACCTTTAAAACGTCGAGTTTGCTTTCTTGAGAGTATTTTTCCAGTTTGCGATTTAACTCGTTCGCAGCCTCGGTCAGCCTCTGAAAGTTTGCTGATTATTTCAACGATAATCCATAATAATCCATGCCTGCTTATTTCACCTCACCTGATTAAGTTTAATATTTCTCTGTCTGGCCTTATTTGAGTCCCACAAAGGCGTTGCAACAGCTGATTTCCTGATATTGTGGAAGCATTCTGGATCTCCCAGCAGTGCCTTCCTTTTCTCAATACTAATACAGAAAAGCAATTTATATATTAAAGATTTGCTGGTGCTTTTTTCTCGAACAAAATAAAACGTTTACATTCTCTCGTGTTCTTGGAGTAATTCGAACTCAATTTTATCGAAATCTTCCATATTAGGTAAACAACATTCCGCTTGGCAACCACCGTAACAAAAACAAACAAGGTGTTATCTCAAATATTTTAACAACAATGTCACACAGTACCAACAAATATCTTAAAAATTATGTCGATTTTTTCAATAGATTTTTAAAACTAGCAAAACGCCCACGCCAAAACGTTTGACACAAATATTAGGACACTTGAGTACAGCAATTTCATAAAAGTGTTTTGAATCTGGAGCGCCAATTCTTCGTAATTGCTTTGGAATTTTTTTAAATTACCATCCAACTGCGCAAAAAATGTTTATCACTTCAACTGAGAAAACATTTTCATCATCAGGTGACAAAAGGTTTAGGAAACGCTCAAGAGCTGCCTTCCCCTGTATAAAAGACTGAGAGTCAGAAAGTGCATGTAGACATAATTGAGGATATCATCTGCTCCTTAAGTTCTAGAATTTTTTTTCATGGATCGCAAGCGATCAAACAACATTTTTCTCATTTTACAAGTTTTGCTTTTTCTTGCAGAACAAGGTGGGTAGGAAAACGTTTTGTTAAGTATGACTTTTGAATGAAATATTAATATTTGTTAACTAACCAATTAATTCATATATCATAATTAATTATCAAGACTTATTGGCGTATCTTTTGCGTTTACAATTTTAAAGAAAGCTGGATAATACCCCAAGTTCCTTAGAGAACGGTTGTGCTTACAATATGATATTGATGTGATATTGTTTAACAAATTATAAATAATTCATATAAATCACACAGCGATATTTTTATTATATAAAATAGCAAACGCTGTAACAAAAACAAAAACGGGCTAAAAAATTAAAAGCCCACTGCATTGTTTTCAAATTTTCCAAGCTGAGGAAAGCACTGAACTAATTATTTCAGCACGAACATTTCAAAACAACCAAACAAAACAGGTTCATTTCGTCAACTTTCGATCGTCAGTTGTTGCTAATTATCGAGTTATAAAAATTGGTAACATCAAAGGCCAAACGAAGACAGGCAAAGTTATGTTGATTAATTTTTCTGCGCTGCAGATTCAAAATATTACAAATATGACAAAAACAAATGCTAGATATTCAACTCGATTTGATTCTTTAAAGAAGGAATAAACCTTAAAATCGCCACGCCAGCTTTCCAATTTTAAAGGCGTAAAAATATGAGAAAAAAGTTCAAGGTGATGGCAAACATAAAAATGCAAATAAATGAAAACAACATCAAGCGAAGGAGCAGCAATTTTGTGGAAACGCATTTTTAGAAGAAAAATCACGGCAGTTACTGCGCCTGAGTTCTGAAGATCGACCATGAACTTGTTGATTTCGTAGCATTGTCACCTTAATCGTCGTTATCTGAGTCGTGCTATGCCACAAATGGGTTGCAATTTTTGCATCTAATGGGAAGTGATTTTATCGAAGAGTCGGTCGTAAATTATTATTTCGCAATCCTGAATTATAGTACTGTCATCCAAATAATCCGGTGATGAAATAATTTTTATTTTTTAACGCGGTAATTATTATTGTTCTGCACTAGAGTTTTTAAAAGAACGCCGAGCTAATCAACAGTTTTATTTTTATTGCCAATTTGGCGCACTGCTTTATTGAAATTTTAAAAAATACCAAAAACGATTCTTCTCCAGCCTCTTGCTTCAGAGGTCACTTCAGTCGAAGAGCTGATCTCAAGCTGAACTTTAAGCCTTTGGAATATTTCTCGGGTCGTTTCACGGTCTACGACTGCACGACCCTATGCGGATCCTCGGACAAATGCAAATCCGTGGTATATGAATTGGCTAACAAAGCCTGTCATATCTACGACGTCAATTCGAAGGACAAAGATACAAATGAAACGGAGGTCAAAGGTTACGACCTCTATGAACGTGAGTATGGCGTTAACCTTACTTATTTAAGCCTGGTTCAACTCAGTTACGCTTAATCTCCAAACCGATACAACGCCAATGACTCAGAACTAATAAAATAAACAAATTTAAAAAAATCATCCAAGCCAGAAATAAAGTTATGACCAAATCCAAATAAGAAATCCCAAATGATTCATAAAAATACTTTACCAAAGTTATTCTCGATGAACTAATCCCACAACAAGGTATTTCCTTGTCCTACTTTACGAGGATATCAAATCACCACCTGCCTGTCCAGAAACGTTTGGAACTCACGACCACGGACCTGGAGGAATGTGCCTGGAGATGCATCAGCGAATCCAAGTTCGACTGTTACGGATTCAACCACCTGAGAACCCCGAGCACCTGCTTCCTGATTAACGCCTCTCCCGTCGAAGGCTCTTTGCCCGCCATTTACTCGGATACCATAGACTTTTACGAAAGAACCATAGGTGAGTTAAATTTCTTGCATGTAATCGGCTGTTATTGGAGCTTTTAATAACGATTTGTTTTAAATGACGTTTTTAAAGATTACGGTCCTATGAATAATTTCCTTAACTTTGGCTCGGGCATGCTCTGGCCATTCGGCGGGAAGGTCTTTTACAACCACACCTTCAGAGGCATCTCGGTGGAGCAGTGCGCCCAAAGATGTCTGGACGAAGGAAAGTTTCGTTGCGCCTCTTTCGACTACCTTCACGACAAGGATCTGAACTTCTGCCTTCTCAGTGACACGTCCGTCATGGCCGGTCATGCCAATCTCTCCAATGTCACACTGGCCAACTGTAATCATTTCGAGAGAATTGGTTTGTTACTTGTTTGCCTTTTTTGATGGAATGTTTATACGACTTTCGTGACGAGCTCATATTTAACGGACAGATACCCACTTAGGCATGTTTCATCCGATTTTGTATGCGAGTTCCCTGGTCAAGAAAGTCAAGGTGACATCGAACGCATCTCCAGAAGATTGCGCCAAACAATGCATTGACGAACGAGAATTCGTCTGCAGATCCTTCGATTACCAGGTTTTCTTGACAATTTCAATTTAGTTCTTCAACGTAAATTTAATTTGAAATTTAAACTTAAGTTTAAACGTGAGTACTTCAGACCGTTTTGAATTAAACCGGATCCGAACAATAATATAAAGGTCATATGCACGTCCATCAAGTACAATAAAAACGCTTCAGGGAGCACTCATTAGCATAAACAGGGATGGCAATGAGTGATATTTAAATTATCTGATCAAATTTATTCTAACAACAACAATAATTTGTGTGTTATTTAATAAATTGTTAATGTTAAATTTAGGTCGAAGGAGCAGGGACTTGTTTATTCAGTTATGAATCAACTAGCAAAGAAGAGAGCGTCGTTGTTAGAAAAGATGACAAGATAGCTGCACATCATTTTGACTTGATGCCAGTTTACAGTATGATGCCAACCTTATTAATTCATTTTTAAATGTAATCGTAAACCTTGCTTTAAGAATGTAATCGAGCGGGAATTAATTTGTTCATATAATTTTCCTAACAACGTTATGTTTTGCAGTATGCGGTGAGAACCTCACCGTGCCAGGGAAAAGTTTGTTTTCTCCAGGTTGGCCTCTTCAATACGCCCCAAATGAGGAATGCATCTGGCACATCAGTGCATCCAGCAACCAAGTACTACAACAATTCATCTAATAAATAAATCAACTCATGACACATCACTTTTTGTTGATACGAGCACGCTATCGCACACTATAAATGAATAATGAAATATTTAAATTGTTTATGAAACTGTCATTCAGGTCAATGTTTCGAACTCGTATTGCTGCATTTTATTGCGATCACCCTTTGCTAAGCAGCCTACTAATCTAAGCTACCTGTGCAGATCATAACCATCGATTTCTTCCACCTGGAGCTTGGAGATGGAGGAAAGTGTGACGTAGACTCAGGCGACAGACTCCTCGTAACTGACTTCACCCTCGAGGGTCAAAGTTCAAGACCCATTTGCCTGCCTTCCAAGAGTACAAAGTACGTTACCAAATCGAACAAGGTTGTCCTGAGGTTTGTCAGCGATGGAGAAAATGAGGATTTAGGATTCAGAGCCTCTTATACTGCAGGTCGAAAACTTTATCATACTTGGTTATTATTATATTTATTATTATTTTATTATTAAGTTATTTATGACATTACATTATTATATTATTATTATACCATTATTACTCTATTACATTACTCATAAATTATGAGAATTTTCTATATTTCTTTTGACATCTACATTTCTACACTAATATCATCATTGACGTTTCTGCTAAAGACTGGACTTGCAACGCCGTCCTTAAAAGAAGTCCAGGAGAAATTGCCTCCTCGGGATACCCACTTCGGTCCTACCCTCCCAGATCTAGTTGCACCTGGCGCCTCTGGTCATCAAACCTGAAGCATCGCATACGACTAGATTTTCTCTACTTCAGACTTCAGGAACACCCTCTTGGTCACTGCACGGAAAATGCCGACCACGTCAAGGTCATAGACGGAGGCAAAGTTCAGTCTCCCACGATTGGCATCTACTGCGGGGTCATGCCTCCCTTTTTCGTCATCTCTGCCGGCAAGGAGCTTCTGGTCCAGTTCAGGACCGACTCCGAATGGAAAGATTCCACGGATGATCGTAGGAAAGGGTTTAGAGCTTCTTATTCATTCGAGGAGGAAATGGGGCTCAACAGGACAATCTTTGAGCGGACGAAGGACGTACATCGTGAGTCAATTTATATATTAATTGATAGTTATATTGATATTGATTTTACTGCTTTCAATCCATATTCATGCTGTCGCGACTATTATATCAATTTAAATAAGGTCAAAGTTGTTTGAATAATGGTTTCGGAAATTTCAAAGAGCTTCAGTACTTAATAGGGTTCTCGTCAACTGAAGATTAAAAAAAAATGATTCACACCGATAATTACCTTAAAAATGTCCTCAACTTCGATGTTATTGTTGTTATTGTTATCGTGCAATTAACATGAAATGCTTGTCTCTGAGAGCTTGCAGAGCCTGAGATAAATGTGTCCTGATGTTAAAGTAATTATCACAACAATAAAAGGAGTATATACGCCTTCTCTATTCTGAGCCTAATGCTCTTTAAAATTGCAGCTAAAATTATGTTAGCCAAAAAAAAGACAGTAATTAAATTGGCATCACCAAATAAATGACACAGCCAAATATGCACGTTTGCACTTGTAACCATTAATGTCATGAATATTAATTAATTAATTAATTACGCTGCTTACTTAACCATCAAGCACCTCGAGCGGATTATTCCTTCTGGGAAGAAATGGAGGAGGATGACGGTTCAAAGTTCAAATTCGCCATGTGGTCAATGGTGGCCATATTGGCTCTTGTCTCGATCATCCTCTCCGTCTCATTACTTTTATTGGCCAGATATCACAGGTGAGCCGTATGTCGACTCACCTGAAGCTGAATCCAATGTTGATTTTGTGATTAGTTAAAAATTAATCAATTTATTAATTAATGGAATTGAAGGAAGCAGATGATGAAATACGAAGGTTCGTTCAATTGGCCTTGGAAAACAGAAATCGTTTCCATGAAACTCCTGAAATCTCTCAAGAGGATGAGAAAACAAGACGGAGACTTAAACTCCAAGCAAGAATTCGCTTTTCCTAAAATTAATTAATCAGACAATGATAATTCTCACCATAGAAACTACATCCAAGTGGAACAAGTGCTAATTTGTTAATTAATTAATTTATTGTAATACTTTTTCCTCTAGCAATCTGATTCTTAACAACGCGGAATCGAGTCATGAGGTTGGTGAGTCAAGGGAGGATTGTTCAAATTCGACACAACGTGATTCGTCTCCACCTCCTTCCAAGTTTAGCCGATCTTCATCGAAGTATAAAAGACTCAACGATAATAATATTTACTTGGGAGATTCTCAGAATTTCCTCCGATCAGATTTCCACTGAACAACTGCCATTATTTTTGTGACTGCTCCGATTAGTCGATTAATCTCGAAATATTGGATTTTTAATATTAATTTTCTACCGTTTTCTATTTTGCTTTTTGGAAGTTTCAGATTTTACTTCCTTTTTTCAAGTTCCTCTCCGTGTTTAAAAAAAGACAATGATCTTGTGAGATTTGACATGGCAAACTTCAATAACTTGACGATGGCCGTGGGCCAACATTTAGAACAATTCCAGCAGTGTTTATCGTATAGAATTATTTTAAATTAATAAAGCCCTTTTGGCTTTTGTTAATGAAGACTGCAATCTTTTTGTTTTTGAAATTTTGAATTTTGAAAGAAGCGTTTGGAACTTGCTGTGATTGTGGGTGGGATCGATTTGGTGCGAACGTTGGCCAAGTGACTTCCAGAGGCCAATAATCCCATATTTGTAATTGAATAACAATAGCAAAAATATAATTAATAATGTAAATTTTCCTACTTAAGTTGGTGTAGTTAAAATATTAATTACAATAGTTTTTGGATTTTGGCGCCGTTTAAAAGTAAACTTATGCACCAGTTATTTTCTTCAAAACATTCTTAGAGTCTATACTGTGTCTGCAATGGGGTTCGTTCTACCGCCTTCTCCGAATTGGAACTGCAGCAGAATTCTTGACTGCGACGGCACCGGAGTTTTATGTTTTGGTTCTAAAAGTAGCGTTTATTTGCTGGACCTCTCAGAATCAATGAACACATGTCTATTCCTTGTGGCGCTTCACCAGGGTCGAGTTAACGGCGTCAGCATTCAGTCGAAACTTGAACAAGAAGGAAACATTCACAGGATAATTTGCAGTGGTGCCAATGACTGCTGGGTTAAAGTCACTCGTGTTTCACGCGACAAAGAGCACACATTGCTATATGAACACCAGCGCCACAAAGTAAGCAATTACATTTGATACTTAAAACGTTAAAAAGTTAGTCGTAATGATTTTTAAAGATAAATAGATAAGTAAGCGTTTTCACCGGTTTGACATTTCTCCAAATTTATTAATGAAGTCTATGCTGCTGTTTTATTAAGTCCAGTGTCACAGTAGTTCATTGCTGTCCTTCTGAGGATGGCCTGATTGCAAGTGGAGATGAAAAAGGTTCGTTGGCCATTTGTAATTATTTGACCAACGACTTCTTGTTCTGGAACGTGCGCCATTCCGACTCTTGCATCACCAGTCTTGCCTTTGGACCGAAAGGAAGTGGAATAATTGCTTTTGGGTTGGTGTCGATATTGTTAATTGTGGTAATTATGGCGACTAGACATTTTATTTGGAATTTGCTAATTTTCTAAAACTTGGTTGAACTTGAGTTTTTAATTTTCCACTGCATATTTTACAAATGGCTTTGAAACATTTGCACCTTCATAATGATCTACATGAGCTGATTCTTTAAGAATTAGTTAGCTGCAAAAACTGAACGAACATAATTCCATTCATTCGTACTTAAAAGTGTGAGGGCAGGAATAGTGATGACGCTGAGGTACGACAAGAAAAGCATCGTTCTCGTCCACAAGCTCCGAGAACATTGCGATGAAATTCAGTCACTCCACTGGCTGCAGCCTTCGCCGGGCAAGGAATTTTATTTTATTTCGTTTTTAAATCCTGCCGTACGGATTGACGTCAATTTCGTTTCTTTGCTATTCAGATGCAAACGAATTTCAGCTCTTGTCTCTGAGTCAAGACAAGACTGTCAGGCTTTGGAATGCAGAGGAGGGTAAAGTCGAAAGGGTCGTGATCCTGGAAGGTCATCAGAAGTTCAAAGGCAAGAAGTGGTATGCCCTGAGCACTTGTGTCTGGTCTCAAGAGTGTTTTGTGGCATCTAATTTCAAGTGAGATGAAATACGTTAATGCTATTAACTTGTAGTATTAATAATATCAATTAATATTAATAATATTAACATTTATGATTTAAATTTTTATTTGTACGAGTTAATAATTATTAATTAGTGATTGCAAAGTCACCGACTGCATAATAACGGACCGACAACATGTTTTAGTGGGGAGTTGTTCCTCTACAATTTGAAGGAGCAGGAGCCGAGGCGTCTGCAATCGGGAGAGGTCAAAGGTCACACGAGGTCGGTCATCAACATTTCGACCTGGATATCATCATCAGGAGTCAAGATGGCCCTGAGCGTGTCTACGGATAGATTGGTCAGCTTTTGTTTCATTTGTATCAAGGATAATTGTGTTATTAACGACATCATTAATAATAATTGTTTTATTAACGACATCATTAATCCCAAATAGTTGTTAGTTTAAAAAAGAAATGTTCATTAAGAGATGTTTCGAATGGACTTGTAGATTGTTCTTTGGAACATGGACACCCTGAAAGCTGTGTTCAGCCTGCCAACACCTGGTGGCTACGTTTACGCAATCAGCCAATCACCTGTCTCGACAGGTTGGAATAAAGATTACTGTCTCAATCATAAATTGAGTTCATTATCATTAATTACAATATAATATTCAATAACATGCTTTAATTGGTAAAAATATTATAATAACCTAATATTTAATATTGTTAATAATATTATAATTATTATACCGATCTCTTTGTCGTTTTTTCCTTTCAGAAAAGTTTGCCATCGGTGTTGGAGACAACAACATCAGGATGTTCAGCGTCAACAACAACGTCTGCTCTAATTTCACTGCCCACCAGTGCAAGTTCAAGGTCACTTCGGTCAGTGAACTCCGTGCTTCGAAGCGGTCAAGAAATTATTTAATTGCGGTCTCATTGCACGAAGCTTGACGAACGCTTTGAATAATTATTTAATAATAACGATAATGATTGTAATAATTTTAATATTGATAATTTAATTTTTATTTGTGCAAGTTATTAATGTTAATATTGATAATATTGTCATCATTATAATCAGGTGGTTTGGCATCCTTACAATGAAAGGATGCTCGCCTTTGCATCGGAGGAAGGAACCGTTGTCATCATTAGGGATGTTTCCTCAAAATCGTAAACAATTTCACAATTTACATTTTGCATGTTGTCGTTGACTCGTCAAGTTTTATCATTCTCAAAATAATAATAATAATAATAATAAATTTATTAGTCACCACGCACATAGCATCAGAGAACTGTTATTAATAATATTAAAATAATATAATATTTAATGAATCATGTTATTTTATTTTTTATTTAAGCTTCGCATTTTTATACTTGTGAGTTATCAACGACTCATCACATGTTAATATTATCATTTTTAAAAATTATTATTATTATCATCATTGTTATTGCTTAATTTATTACAAATTAAATTTTTTTAATTAAATTCTTAAATTAAAACAGAAACGACAACATCGAAGAATCCATCACATTCCACAAAAGGTCCGTGCATTCCTTGGCCTGGGGACCCATGATTGGACCAAAATCCAAAAGTAATTTTGCAATGGCAATGGTGGCAATGATGATGATGATGATGATGATGATGATGATAAAGATGACGACGATGACGATGGTGATGATGTTGAATAGAATACACCAACGATATTGGTTGAAGAACTATTGATATTCAAACTGAATCTTTTCACCGTCAGGTCACATGTTGCTGTACAGCGTCGGAGAGATGGTGGCCTACGTGCACGATCCGTGCCTCATGAGGGTGGAAGCGTGTGATGTCGACGGACTTATTTCGAGACACGATCCTCAACACACGGTTGGTTGGCTGATCGACCAATAGGCTCGTTCGATTACTCGGACCTAGCTCTGTTAACATTCGGGATGATGTAATTTAGGAAACAAATTTAAATATTTTAAATGTATTTAATAATTAGAATAATATCATTTGAATAGATTTTAATTTTGAAAATTAAACATTAGAGAAGTGAAATATTTATCTTAATTTAACTTAATTTTAAAACTGATCGATCTTAATTACTCTCAATCTTCAGAGATCCAACATAAGCGAACTCTGTTTCTCGCCTGACTTTAAATTTCTGGCACTGGGACATGACGACGGGTTTGTCTCGAGAGAACTTTTCGACATTTAAACATTTTTTTTAACCAATTAATATGTAACACGACTTCATGAATCACTTCAGGTCATTAAACTAAACTGGTTTTAATAATAACAAAAACAATAATTAGTAATAGTAATTATTATAGTAATAATAATAATATATTACTGACTTCACTTTGGCAGCTCCATAGACGTCATGGAAACGGTTAGTCTCTCGGTCGTCTGCCGAATAATCCAATGCAGGAAAATCATCAACAACATCTCCTGGCATCCTTCTTCGAACTTTGACCTCGCCAGCTGCTCACCCTTCTGCTGGTGGATTGCTGTTGCTTCAGGGTCGACGGATGTTTACGTCTTCGACCTGAAGAATGTCATAGGTTAAATTTATTGAAAATTGTTGCAATTATTATTTAATATTATATCACTTATTAAGCTTGTTGCAATTATTAATTGATATTACATTATTTAATTATTTATTAAAAGTGTTACAATTAAAAGTATTTGAATGCATACTGGACTAAATAAAACCTTTATTTTTACTCACAACATAAGTTTAATTTTTAGGAGAATGGATGAACTCGCATACATCATTCACCTTGAACGAATGCCTGACCTCTCTTCAAGGTCACCAAAACCGGATCCTGAAGGTCGCATGGGCACCTGGACAGGAAGCGCTGTTGGCGTCTGCTTCCTCTGACGGAACTGTGCAGGTTGATGAAAATATTTGAATATGTAAAATTATTTAATACAATACGTTCTTTATTAAAATTATTTGATACAAATATTTGGCTACTTAAAATTATTTAATAAAAATATATTAGTATTTAAAAAAAAATGAAGAACACAAATGAGAATTCATTTAATACTAGTCCGACTGAAACCTCTTCTCGTCAGGTTTGGAACGTTGTGGAAAAAAGAGGTTTGGCCAATTATCGAGGCCACCTGGGTCCAGTGGTGTGCCTGGCTTGGAGTACGGACGGCGAGATGGTCTACAGTGGTGGGGAGGATTGCACCCTACAAGGCTGGAAGTACAAAGGGCTCAAGGACACAGTCCCTCCCAAAGGTTAGTTGTCATTTAAGCAAACGCTCGGTCGAGAGGGTTTGTCGTGGGTGGTCTGAATAAATGTTGCGATGATAATTTCAGAGAAGCACTACAAGGTCAAGTGCCTGAGATCGGCGCAAACGAGCGACGAAAGATTTTCCAACGATTCCGAGTTGTTGGAGGGCGATGAAGTCTCGACGTCTGACAACTGCGGGACGTGCTTCGACGATGATTCTGCATCTCAAGCGGGGGACAGAAAAAAGGAGGTGGAGTTAATTGCATCGCTCGTTCAGTTTTAACCAATCACAGCCTGTGAAGCTAATTAATATTGATTAATATCCATGTAGGAGAGCATTCCAGAGAGTTCAGGACAGAAGGACAAAAGAGGTCAGAATTAAAAATAATAATTTAACAAAATAATTATAATTAAGTAAATATAATTCAATTGCTTCCTAATGGTTCATAAAGCCAGAGGTCGAATGAATATTAATGAGTGCCATCCGAATAAATTTCAAATCATTTTCCACTCAGTCAGGAGAAAGTTTCGCTCTCTTCTCCCGGTGTCGAGTCAAAAAGAAAATGCGAGCAAATTCGAGAACCAGGAGGACTGCGTGCGATTGGCATCGATCCTACGCTCAGGTTTCAGTCATTCGCCGTCGTTCGAACTATTGCTAAGAATTGCATTGTTTGGTAATGAATGGCCATGAATAACATGAATAATGCATTATTATAATTTGGACTATTGTTAAGAGTTGCATTATTTGCATGGAGTGTCATGAATAAGACATTATTATAATAAATCAACTTTACTGCATGATTTCTTGCACTTTTGTCCCTGAAATGCTAATTTATCAGGGCTCCTTAATATGTTGTTATCGTTTTGTAATTGTTTTTCGTGCAGGAAATAAGGATGAAATCTCATTGGACGAGGATTCTGCACACCTGGGGTGCTTCATAAGCAAACGGGCCAATGAGCAGATGATCGAACAGGAAGGTCAGAAACATTCATGAATAATTAATTTTATTTGATGTGATTATCATGTGATCAAGATAAACTGTTAAGTAGTTCGAAAGAAAATACTTAATCAGTTGTCACGATACTATTTTTGGTATTTTCAATAAACTGAATAAACGAACTGATTTTATTTTCAATAAACTGAATAAACGAACTGATTTTATTTTCAATAAACTGAATAATCGAACTTATATTATTTTAAATAAATAATAAACTGAATTAACAGTTCTGAAATTCCAGTTCGCCACCACAAAGACCAAGGAAACCTGGAATGTCGAGTGATGTTGGAGGTTTTCAGAGGTGCTGATGCGTCCTACCTGAGAGAGCTTGCAGCACAACACCTGCTCAACGATTACGTCGTCAGCATGGCCTTCGCAGGTGAGCCGAAGAGCGCATACATTAAAACTACATTGCTTAACGGCGTGGTTTATCGTTAACTTATTAAGTGATCGTTAAATTATCATTAACTTATTAAATTCTAAATCAACTAACAGTGTCGCCGGAGGTTGCCGAGGAAATGTTCGTGGCCTACGCGGACCAATTGGTGGAAGAGAAGTTGCACTTGAAAGCGTCCACGTACCTGCTCGCAGCAGGGAAGGTCACGGAGGCCATTAAACTGCTTCTCGAAAACAAACTCCACAAGTAGGCCGACCTCTCGATTCTAAACGGACGATGTTTTGAATTTGTTGAATATATTAATTATTAATCAGATTATAAATTAATCAGATGATAAATGTATTGAATATTAATCAGACGACATATTAATTATTATTTAACAACTCGTTTGTCATCCAGGGAGGCTCTTTGCCTTGCCAGGAGCAGACTTAATCCTTGGAACCCTCTGTTGCAAACCTGCTATAAATCTGCTTTGGAGGTCTCAGCCCAGAATGGAAGCTTTGAATATGCTTCCAAGTGGTTAGTCTAAACAGAGTTGCTTGGTAAATAAATAAACTAATTAATTATCTTAATTATGCGAGGCGACGATTTCTATTTTTAGCTACCTCGCGCTCGGCAAACCGAAAGAAGCTCTTTCGATGATCCTGCGGAGGTCCGACCCAAACACACTTCGAATTGCCGCCTCCGTTGCCAAGGAAACCGACGACGCTGACGTGATGCTCGCTTATGCGTGGAGTTACGTGGTCGAGCTGATGCTGGCCTGCGATTGGCCGGCTGCCGAGGAGTTTCTCGCAACGCTGCCCGATGTCGAAGTTGGTTTGGGAGTAGCCTACTTCGAGCTGCCATTTTTATGAATGATAATGAGGCATAGATGAAACCTCGGCAGAGGATAAACATTATTAATAACAATAAAGAGTCGAAATTGAGATGATTTAAATGCTGATTAATTAATTTATTATTATTATTATTAATTAATTATTTCACCGCAAGTAAAATTGTTTCGTTGCAGCACTTGGACCTCATTGTTTCTTGTCACAAGCTTCTGTTGAGTTTGTTATTCAAGTTCATGCCTGAGGTCGTGACCTTCCTGAGTTCGTGCCCGCTCGACATCGATGCGGGTGAAATTATTATTTTTTATCATTCATAATTATTCTCTAATTAACATAATCTGATGAAATGTTTCAGAAATAATCAATGTAGGGTTTTAATTGTTAAGTAAATTACTTAATTATTTGTTTAAATGTTCTTTTAAAATCTTCACCAGATGGCATACCCTCCATCGTAGTCACCACTTTGGAAACCTCCATTGGAAAATGGAAGAATTCATGCTCAGAAGATAATAAATCAAAAATGGTGAACAAATTAAAGATGGCGTCCGATGTCCACAAAAGGATTCTTGTTACATTCCACACGAGGCAGTCGAGCCAGGATCTTCAGAATGTAATTCTTAATTTTGATTTTTAAAGTTTTTTTTTTCTTGAATTATTCTTAGTTATTCTATTTGCCGTTTGTCTTAAAATTTAAATAATTCTTAAAAATTATAAGCTTAAATCTGAAAAAATATTCATCACGAATAATCTGAATGAACATTTGATTTCGTTCGAACAGTTGCTTGTGGACGTGTCGCTGTGTGTCGTTCTCTTCGTCGTCGAACGACTGATGGTAGCAAAAGGAGGTAACCACTCGTCCGATGTTCCACTTTTAAAGCGTTTCGCTTTAATTGCGATTCGTGATGTCACAAATTT
The DNA here is from genome assembly GCA_021613335.1 of Whitmania pigra. Taxonomy (NCBI): domain Eukaryota; kingdom Metazoa; phylum Annelida; class Clitellata; order Hirudinida; family Haemopidae; genus Whitmania; species Whitmania pigra. The sequence continues at coordinate 1,102,185 of JAJTWR010000272.1, read as the reverse complement.
ATTTATTTTTAAATTTGTCTTCTAAACAATGTTTTTAAATTTGTTTACTTCTCAGACATGTCGAATCATTGGCTGCTCGATGCCCTGGTCAAGTTGGAGTCGTCCGATAGCAGCTGCCAACCTTCACTTTTGTTTCATTTCTGCAACATTCTCTTCCCTGATGGTTTAAATTTTAATAAATTGTTTTTTTATATTTTCTATTCAAGATGAAATACAATTCACTTTTTAATGATTATTATTTTATTATTAATTCAATAACATTTATTATTTATTATGGATTTAGTAACTTAGTTAATGATTTATTATTTATTTAGTCTTACTATTGAAAAGTTATCTTTTAATTGCTGCAATTACTGTGAAATGTTCTGTCTGTTCTCAGGGGATTGCGACATCAAGAATCTTGTTGAAACTTTGAAAATGAGTTTCTCCACTTTTGCGGAAAATTCCGAGCCGATCGTGAAGGATTACTTTCGAACGTCCGATTCTCAAGCAGAAAAGAAGGCAGAAACATTGACGAATGGTTAATCTCAATATGGTGATGTTGAAGTATTAGGACAACAATATTTATATCAATTGATATTCGTATTGATTTCCCTAATTTTGTTCAAATAGCTTTTCTTAATTATACAAGTAATTTCAGTTGAAAGAATCTGTACAATGCTGAGCAAGATTTTAAGTTGCAATGAATGCAAATGTGACGAACCAATCACGGTTGCGGAATGCATTCGAGCCAAATATTGCCACCACGTTCTCAAGATGTTGCTGAACGTGGTTTCCAAGACACAACAACAGCAACAACTTGCCAACATTCCTGCAAAGTTTGTTCCACTTTTGAAGAAGGCATCCGAGTTGTTGGTGAGAAAGGGTCCTTCCACTGTGCAGAGGACGTCGAGGTCGATCGAGCACATCAACAAACTCTGCAGGGAGTTCATCGCCAGGGGGGGTTGCCGAAGCGGACCGCGGGTCGTTTCCAGTGCCAGTCACGGGGTTGAAAAGATGGAAAACATCTCCCCGCGCAGAGGAGACGGCAGTGGAGATGCAGAGGGAGAGGTGAAACTTAAAACCACGTCCAACGGCGAGTTGGAAGAGTCCGAAGTTCTTCTAAATTTGGACGAAATGACTTTGCCTGCACTCGCTCAGCACTTGCAAGAAGGACAACAGGTTTTGTCCGAGTATCCGAACTTCTACAGGGTCAGTGGAACTTGCGTAGTTGTGATTTTTTTATTATTCGTTATTACTCGTGACATTTGATGATCTAACAAATTAATTATTCATGATATTTGATGAACAAACAAATTGGATTACAAATAACACTCATGAAATATTTCATTTTATTCACAATTTCAAATATTTACCTAATTCAGTGTCGAATAAATTTAAATTTATTTTTTTGTTTAAATTGCATTATAAATTTTTGTTTTGATAAAATTGCATTTTATGATCTCCAGGACTTTCCTGACTGCATTGAATCTTGTCACGTCATCGAACAAATTTCAAAGCTCGTCGTGCAAACTCTCGACCACTGAAGATGCCTTAAGTGCTTAACTTTTATTAATTATTAACTTGATGTTAATAACTTTTGACAGTGCAATCGTTATCAGGATCTCGTTCAGGGCTTTCTTTTTAGTTTTGTAAAATAATTTAAATGCTCACATTGTTGCGCAAAATCAATAAAAATAATATCATCGACAACGTAACATAATTGTGCGTTAGGTCAATTATTGCAAAGTTACTGGAGTCTGAGCTCAGTGTTTCTGTTGCAATTGTTGTTGTTGTTGTTGATGACGATGATGATGATGATGATGGTGATGGTGATGATGTTGTTAACGAGTTTTGTTGTTAAACTTTCAGTTTTCGTTTGCTTCAAATTTTGAAAATTTAACTGTCTTCTGGAAAGCTTCCAAAATTTTAAGAACATTTAGAAATTTTAAGAACATTCGTAACAAAATGCTGGAAGTTTCCATATTTGTTTTCCATTTAGTATTAATTACTGTGAGGCACTAATTTCTAAGTTTTATAAAGTCAATGATGCATAACATCTTTACTGCGACTTCATAATTCCATGTTTTTTGTTGGCTCAATCAAAAGTGCCTCATACGTTTGAAATTCAACTGTTTGGAGGTTGAACTTCAAAAAATGATATTCTATTAGTTCGTACTTTTATTAGCTTATAAGTTGGGCTCAAAAGAGTGCTTGTAAGGTATGTTATTGGTTTTATTTCAATTGTTGGGCGGGATTTGTTCGGTGGCAGTTTATTTTGTTTTCTATTATTTAAAAAAAAAAAATTAAAACGAAATGTGCTTTAGTGAACATTTATGTGGGACATATAAAAAGAATTTTTAGACTAAAAATGAAGCATACTCGTAAATGTAAAGTGCGAATTATAGAAACGATTAGACAGTTTAATAAATCTGTTCAGAAACTAGCAGAACTAAATTCTTTAGAAATTACTTTGTTTCATCAAATTCCAGACAAAGCAAAGCATGTAAACAAAAATGTCGTGTTGGCGTCAACATTTAAGCACCCTCGTTAAAACCTTCAGTTGACGAATTCTTGGTACCACTTCTGATTGGGTCCCCCATGGGATTGGTATACGCCCACTGAAGCTCCAGCCTCAGTTCTACTACTCAAGATGTCAAACACTTGATCTTGTTTGTGTCCAAGGTAAATCGTGCTGCCGTAAATAAACCAGCATCTGTTCTGGTTGTCTTCGGCAAACGGTTGCATTGTAATTTCTAAAATTACATAGGTCAAGTTATTGATAACAATTTCGACTTTAATTTAGCCAATTAATTTGAACGTCTGGTAAGCTTCATACCTGCAGTTGAACCATCAGGTGCAAAATTGTTTAAAGCAGATCTGAGAAAGCCCGAGCGGTCTTCGTACCAGAGCTGGTTTTTGGCATCGCTTCCTTTCTTGTCCCAAAGGATGAGCTTGGCACCAGGTTCTTGACTTGCACCAGCTATGTCAAGTACCAAGCCGTTAAGTTCGCTGACGATGTAGAACAGCCTGGGCGGGAGACTTAGAGACAAGTAAATGTTTGTTAGTTGATTATATTTTTCATTGAAAAACTTTGAAAAACATTACTAAAGATTGGTACTTTAAATGGAATTAGTTGATTAATTGGATTTAATAGTCAAGTTAATTAGAATTAATTAGTTCAACTGTAATAACACAATTAACAGCAATATATTCAGTAATAATAATAACAACAATGTATCTAATATTAAAAATAATAATAATAAGCAAAAAATCTATTTAAAAAACACGCTCACTATTGCACTTCCCATTGTTGGTTAGGACCAGAATGAAAGTCCCAGGAACAAAGAACTGCTCCACAATCTTGCCTTCCGTCGACGATGTCAAGGACCTTGTTGTGATAGACCCTGTGGTGTACCACTCCCCCACTCACCCTCCACTGTTGACTCTGGTCACCAGGTTTGTACGCCGCTAGACGAATTCGGTTCTCTCCCTCTGAGTGAAATAAATTATTTAATTTTTTACGAGTTGTATATCATTGCTTTTCAATTTTAATCAATGTTTTCAAATTAACATTTTCTTGGCTTGGGTTGATTTGTGATTTTTAATATGTTAAAGAGTGACCACGCACATCCCTACTGACGGAATTGTCTGGTAGCGTGATGCTCGCGTTTTTAATCATCTGAAACCGATATACGTATCTACAAATGGATGTTGATGCATCTTGTACAAATATTTTTTTTGCAATCTCGATCATTTGCTAGAGATCGGGATTTTAACATTTTTTTCTGCGATACCGTTATTTGTGATGCTTGATTTTTATCTCAGCTTACTTTTTTGTTTTGTTACGTAAATTCAGTTGGCCTGTTTACAATCTTACACAGCAACTTGAAAAGGTACTTTATTCCTTTTTTAAAGAAAATCCGGTAAAATCGTAAATTTACAGAAACCTTACCAGAGCTTTATTCAACCAATTTGAAAATGCACCACGTAAACGCTAACCTGTAACTGTTAGACATAAGTCATTGGCTTTCGACCTGATAGTCCCTGTGGATACTTCCTCGTACCACACCTGATGGGGCTCATACTCATTCTTGTTGCATAAAACGGCCAGTGTTCCCTCCTGGTTGCTATTGTCCTGAATTCCCAAGGTCAGGTTGCAGTGCTTGCTGACCAAGACGAAGTATTTTCCCTCCATCATCGGTGGTGCTGCTGTAGAAATGTAAAAATATCGATCATTGATTTGGCAAATCGCACAATCTATGAATAAATCCTTCCAGCGATTTCATTCTTGGCAGATAGCAACTATTGAAATGTTTTGTTGAAATTGTATTATTGTAAATCATTTAGAGCCAGCTAGATTTATTAGTTACTAAAGTTAATAAAATAAGATTATCAGGTACTTTTCTATCGGTTTATCAGCTACTTCCCAGAAACCAGCTGCTCGACGAATCAGAAAGATGTCTTTTATATGGAGCATGGAAACGAGGAAATACAGGATTGTGCATATGCGTCTGCGCGGAAAATTTTTGCTTGCTGCATGAGCCTAGCAGTCCGATCCAAGAACTGCCACATTTTTTTGCACCCGCAATTCGAACTCGCAATCACATTCCTGCCAATTATTTCATTTAATCGTTAATCGACTGACCTGAAGTAAGTTGCCAATGGCGATGACACCTACGTTCTTTGCGAAGACTATGGTAATAGTTATCATGTATCAAGTTACGCTAACGTTAAGGCTCGAAGCTTTGAATAGTGACTCACGAATTTATACAGCAGGCTACGAATGCCATTCGACTTGTAGGAGAATAAATTATCCACTTGAAATGTCTAGTGTGAACCAAACGTAGAAAATATGCTCGAACTCATTATCTCAAATCGAATTGCAGTTCAAAGGTTCGCAAATCCAAGAGGTTAAGAAATTCGGGAGTGATCACAAGTGCAGCTACTTTAACAACTTAAGTCGATGGTTTTACGTTTCGAGTATCCAGGTTAAGGTGGTTTGCATGTAAAAGAAAAAGAAGTTTAAGAGTTGCAATTAATGTACTTTGGATTTCCACTCTGAAAACTAATTATTATTATTATTATTATTCACTCTGCCGGGCAAAAAAACTGGAATGGTAAAATGTTTTTATTTTAAATCTATAAAACTCTTTCCTTGGCAAGAAATGAATGTAATCTAAAAGATAAAGCAGAAATGGCAAGGCTAGACTTTATTTAGTTAGTTAGATCCACTTTTAACCACTTGTCTCAAATTATTGAACCTCTCCAACACATCATTAATGATGACATAAAACCAATTGTTCAATGCTGAAGAAGCATATTTCTTTAAAAACATCTTGGAATGCTTAGAAGCCATTTAAAGCTTAGAAATTAGTTTCATAAAAAACATTTTGTAAAATGATTTGAAACAGACATGTTAACATCTCCCACGTCAGCAGATATTTATAGATTTATAGATGAGCCTTACTTGGGATCGAATGTTCAAGATTTCACTTTTTTACAAGGGGAGGAGACTGGCATTTGTGCGAACCAATCAGGTACCTCTGATTCAGAGATAGCAAAAATAGTAAATCACAAAATTATGAAAATAAATTTGAACATTTTACTAATAAAAAAACCATAAAAAACAAATTCTCATATTTCAACACTTAAGCAGAATTAAACTAGTCTTTGAATATTCATTATTGTAGCTCTGATCGACAAAAACACTTGATGGAGATGTGCAAGAAAACACGGATGTCCATTCACAAATTGCTGAGTGGATCCTCGAATAAATTCGATACTTTTCCTACTCCCCCATCTCGGAGGGTGGGTGCCTTGGCTCCACCTTTCGAAGGCAAACTGTAAGTTGTCGAGGGATTGAAGATGTCGTCGTCTGAAAGAATGTAAAAGTTAAGTGATGCGTTAATTTAATTAAGTAACTATTGGAAGATCGACTGATGTAGTAATTTAATTAGTAATCATTGAAGTTAACCACTTATCAACTATTATTCATTTCATTGTCGATGCTATTAAATAAAATAACTAACAAACAAAAAAGAATTCTAATATTCAAAAGCACTATTATTATTATTATTATTACTATTATTATTATTATTATTACATCATTATTATTATTACTATTTTTATTTTGACCATCATCATCGCCACCTACCTGAATCGTCGAACAGATTTCCCTGCTTGACGACAGCCTTCGTAGGTGCCTTCGCATTCTTCGTGGGTTTCGAAACGAAGTCCGAGAAAAGGTCATCATCTTCTAACTCCGAGAAAATTGGTTTTCCTGAATTAAAGTCTGATTTTCCTGCAGGATTTGAAGAGCTCGTTGGTGCGATGATGTGTGCGGAGGACTCCGAGAAAAGGTCCCCATCTTCCGACTCTTCAAAAAGCGATTTTCCTGCAGGATTTGAAGAAGTCGTTGGTGCGACATTGCGGTCGACGGAGACTGCAGTTGCATTCGTGGTTGTCGTCTTCTCGGGACCGTTGCTCGAGTTTGGAGGTGGTGGCTCAGGCTTCGAGGCACCTTGAATTTATATATTATTAATTATTAAAATGGTTTATTAATACTAATTTAAATTATTAGAGATTATTAAATGTAATGCAATGTTGTTTAAACGATTGCAATAAATATCGAGAACAAATGAATTCAATGAATACAACTTTTCTTAGTCAAGCTGACGTCGGAAAATAGATCTTCGTCGTCCCCATTATCATCGTCATCGTTTCCAAACATTACTGCCGCTTGCACGGGCGTCGTCTTGGCAACGGACGACACGGGTTTCTTTGACAGCTCAGAAGCCAGTTTTGGCGGAGCAAACAGATCATCATCGTCGTCGTCGTCATCCTCATTGTAGTCGTCAGATGCAAGAAACACTTTCTTATTTTTTTCAGGAGTCATTTTGCTTTCTTCCTTGATTTTGTCCTCCACTCCACGTTTCCCATTAAAAACATCATTTTCCGAAGAATCTACTCCTTTCTGAAAGTTACCGAACAAATCTTCTGCTTCGTCATCGTCGTCATCATCACCATCACTGAAGAGAGGAGGTGGTTCGAAGTCGTTCGACTTGAAATTACAAGGATTCTTTTCCACCTTTTCCTCGTAGCTGTAGCTTCCGGTGTCGAAGAAATCTTTGACGTCGTCCTGTTTAAGCATGCCATGACGACGATGGGCCGGGGAATCACGAGACGTTTTGTTGACGGATTCAGAAAAAGGACTTTCGTCGCCTTCGACATCGCCAAACAAATGTGAATGTCGTCGAATGATGTCGTCGGGAAAGATTCCATTTTTTGGAACTTCGGTCGGGTCCTTAGGCTGATGGACTAGGAAATCATTCAACCACGAAGTCGTTTCAGGAACGTTCTCGTTTGAGAGAACTTCACGTTCTGTTGACTCGACGTTGGCGTTCGATTGGCTGAAGTTTTTGTCGTCGACATTTTCAAACGACTTGTTGCGAGTCGTCGGACGTCGCCTGCCGATCATCTTTGGTCTGCCCTGGGTGGGTTGAGATGGTTTTCATTTGAGAAGTTAAGGAGATGTGATGACAAGATAATTAAAATATAAGAAATAAGTCAATTGAAAATAAGAAGTAAATAAATTGCAGGTGAAAGTTAAAAATAATCCTCAACCACCTTGACGAGGGAAGGAAGAGTGTTTGTTGATTCGACATACAAATCGGATTTGTCAGTCAAGGCGTCGTCATCATCGGGAGTGTTCTTACCACCGTCGTGGACAGAATTCTTCGTCGTGTCAGCAGATGGCAGACCGATGTCACCACTCACCCCGAAGACGATGGCAGATTTGGAATGATTTCCAGGTTCTTCATCGACCCTGTCATCTTTATCGTCCTTATCATCTCTACCTTTATCAGTATTATCATCTTTATCAATCTTGTCTATCAACTCCTTGTGAACCTTTTTATGAGAAAACGGTCCAAGACTGAGGGGATCGATGTTGAGTGAATTCTGAATGAAAGGAAATGTTAACGACACGCTGAAGCTCATTAGTATGCAAAGGTTTTATGGTATGATCCTGATAATAGTTATGGTAATATAGTTATCTTTATCAGGCTAAAAATATGTACCTGGAGTTTCGATATCCTGTCTCCTTTCACTTTCGATTTCTGAGGACTGGTGGGAGTTTTAAGTTCACTTTCCTTCGAGTCGGTTGATAGTTGTTTTGGCTTGTCAGTCGTTGTTGTTGGAGTTGTTGTTGTTGTTTGTTGTTGCTGTGGCTTGCTTATTGTTTGAGCTTGCTGTTCGACAACGTCCTCTTTCTTTGATTAATTAAAATTAATCGTTAGTTTTTGTTAATTTCATGAATTATTTCAATACTACCATTAAAACCATTTCCCAAAACAGAAATTAATTGAAAATCAATAAATTGCAATTTGAAAATGATTTAACGAAGCAATGGATCAACGGAGTACGTGTCGCCACCTTCGTCACCGGCGGTTTTGTCTTTAAGAGACTCGAGAACAAATCATCTTCCTCATCTTCTTCGTCATCGTCAAACAAACTCTTCCTGGTCTTTGAAGCCTGAGGAATGCCAGAAATGGATGGAGTTGGATTCTTTTCCTCGCCAGGCGAAAGGGCTTCGGGCGGTTCGGTTTCAGGGGCGTCTGCTTTGCTTTGAGAGTTCAATTTCTCCTGAATTTGCAAATATTTCTGCTTTATTGTTATTGAGGTTTAATTAATTAATTAATAAGATTTGAGTTTTAAAATATCTTTGTAGACTTTAAAATTACTCAGTTGGTTACCTTCGCCTCTGAAGCTGCCTTCTTGGTTGACTTCAGCAAATTTTGGAACAAATCAGATCCATCATCGTCATCGTCGTCATCGAATATCGATTTGATTTTTGGTGTTGGATTTTGAATTGCCTTGAAGAACAATTATTCATTGGGTTATGTGTTTTTTTTAAATTAATGAAACATGAATAATTTCAATTTAAATGAAAATATGTACTTGTGTGGTTGTCTTTACACCCTCGTTAACAGATACCACCTGATCATCCTTGTTAACAGACAGTACCACATTGTTAACCTCTTCATCATTTTCAACATCATCATCATCATCATCAAATATGCTTCTAATTTTCTTTGGAGTCTCACTGAATTGCATAAATTGGAATGAACTTCACTGACAACTTTATTAAAATAATAATTCCTAATTATATTAATAAAATAATAATTCCTAACTATGTTAATAATATAATAACTCCTAATTATTTCAATAATTCAAATTCTTAATCTACCTCTTCTTCTTCGGAGGTTCGACTCTACGACCGAGGCTCGACATGGCAGCAGTGGGAGATTTCACTTCGACATCCTTTGTTCTTACATCCTTTTATTTGAGAAACAAACTCGTTAATATTCATGACAAGCTCGTTAATATTCGTGACAAGCTCATTCATATTCATGAAAATTTGTGTCGTTTGTTAAATCTCGTAAATATAACCATTCGGGCACAACTAATCGCACTTACCTTGACTGCTTTGGTGTTCTGCTTTGCAAGTTTTGAAAATATATCTTCATCGTCGTCGTCGTCGTCATCATCATCATCGAACAAACTTTTAACCGGGACGGGTTTTTGAACTCTGGAGTACGAGTGGTCAATGTTGATGAGAGTCAGATAATTGCATTCAGGATAAAACTTAATTAATATTATAATTATTCATTCGTATTGTTAGCCTAACTATTCATTCACACCTCAATCACATCATAATCATCGTCGTTACTTTTGAACAAATTTCTCCCGAGTTTCCGCCTCAGTGATCGTCTTGCTCGGCCGTTCGCGAGGTTTCGATTCGTTGGACTCGGCCGTCGGTTTCTTGTCGGTTGCGGAGAACAGGTCCCCGTCATCATCTTCGTCGTCGTCGAACAGACTGACAGGTTTTTTTGTCACCAAATGTCGCTGCTTTGACTTAGAGTCGAGGGAGGAGGATGAAGATGATGATGGCTGAACGAACTTGTCGACCCCTTCCTGTGAATTGTTGCGACTCAGTAACAACAGCAACAATATTAACAGTATTAACAACAACATCATTGTTTGAATTCAGTGCTGTTATAGTGATTTATTTAGATAATATAATAATTTGGATTGCATAGTAATTGAGTACAAGATCGATGCCTCACATTGTCCTTTGAATGTGGCTTCTGCGATTGGACGAGAGATTGTCGACGACCGTCCAATGAGTTGCCAAATACTGAGACTGCACCTATGGGAACCTGAGCATTGATTTGAAAGAAGGAAGTCGAGCAGAAATAACATTGTTAATTTTATTATTAGTGTTGCTTGGGTAAAATACGTAAATAATTAAATTAAATATTTCAAATAATAAACGAGCAAAATATGAATTTAAAATTTATTTCCGAAACCTTCTTCGTGGACGGCAGAATGTTTTCATCGTTGTTGTTAGCTTTCAAAGTTGATTGGTCAGTGCTGGGTTTTTTGGTGACGATGCTCGAAATCTGTTCAAAAATGTTGTCTTCTTCGGCGCTGTCCGATTCGTCGAAGAGGCTTTTGACCCTGCCTTTATTTTCCTTTGCCAGCCTATCAGAGGCTAAGGATGATGATGATGATGCAATTTCTGGGGACATTTTTATCAACGATTAATTAGCATTATTAGTTTATAATTGTTGTTTAAACAAATTGTCTTAAATTGACATCCGTTGACATAAACAACAACCTTGCTTTGTCGTTTTGTCTTTGAACATGGCCTCCAATGAATTCACCAGCTGATCTTTGCTCTTGGACTTGTAAAAAATTAAAAGTTCACAAATTAAAAATTAAAATATTAAGTAACGCGTTCGTTACATGTCTGATTGATAGTATTTTTATCTGTAATTATGATAATGATGATGAAGACTGGCATGATTGCTACAATGAATACATTAGCACAAAAATAAATAATTCAACATATACAATGAGTATAGTTAGTACAATGAGTATAATAAGTACAATTAGTACAATGAGTATAATAAGTACAATGAGTATAATAAGTACAATGAGTACAATTAGTATGGTGAGTACAATGAGTACAATTAGTATGGTGAGTGAGAGACAAGCAACTCACAGGAATAATTTTAGGCACTTTTGCAGGTCTTGAGAACAGGTCTCCATCACTATCCTCATTGTCATCGGCGAAAATGTCTTTGCAAATCAAATATTATTATTATTAATAAACTAATAATTAAATGAAGACAAAAAACCGACCCTTCGTCGACTCCTTCCTCCCTTGAAGAGATTCAGTCTGGAATTTTAAATTCATTCTTGTGAAACGACATCAACAACGACAACTATGATGATGACCGTGACAATACCAACGATGCTGCTGATAATGATTGCCATGACGACGGCAACCATTGATGATGATGGTGATGATGATGATGATGATCACCTTTAGACTTGATTCGAGGGAGCTTGAAGGCTGTCTGGCCTCGCTGGCATCGGACGTCTGCGAGAGTTTGTCTGCTTCCTCAGATTTTGGAGGGTCGTTCGAGGATGATTCAACCTGATTGGCTGGAGAGATATTAGCATAAATTAATATTAATATCAATACAAGCATCTTCAGGCTTAAAGGCCATGTCACTGGTCAATAATGACCGTAATAACAATAACAAGAGTAGTAATAATGATAATAATCACAACAACAGTAGTAATGATAATAATAACAGTAATAACAACAACAATAACAGCAATAACAACAGCAATAAAAGTAATGATGACTACAACAACAGCAAGCAAACTTCACTTAACCACTCTCAGTCTTGGTTCGATCTTCAACCTTAGATGTCTGCTGACGATTTAAAAGCTTCGGAAGCATCCTCGCGGCATAACGATCCTTTCAATTTTTAACGAATAGTAAATATTGTTAATTAGTTGAATAACTTAATAATTCTTTTAAGTGAAACATTGACGTCGCTGTCGGTCATTGTGACACCCATCATCATCATCATCGTCATCATCATCATCATCATCGTCATCATCACCCACCTTCTTCGCAGGATCGGACGGACATACGAGAGCCTTCTTGCAGAGTCGAACAGCTTCGTTCATCATCATCATCATCTCCGCATCTCTTTCTTTTTCAGTCATTTCCAACTGAAATGATGTAACTTATCATCATCATCATCATCCTTATTATCATTATTATTATTGACATTAATTTTTGCAAATTAATGAATTACTACTAATAAATTACATTCGTTGTTATTCATAAATTATTCACAATATTTAATGATATTAATTACATTATGTTGTTATTGTTGATTATCATAATTAATGTTAATATTAATGATTTTAAAGATATTATCTTATTGTTATTGCACCTTCTTTGGTTTCTCTTCAACTGGTTGCTGAAGAACGCACGGATCTTCGTCGTAAACCCTCTGAAGATTTACAATGAATTAACAGTAATAATAAAAATCATAAATTCATTTTATTTTACAAATTAACCTTTAATAATAATAATAAATAATTATTATAAAATCAATAACAGCAGTTAGACAGAAATTGTTTGAACTTGTATTTAACTTGACAGTCTCCAAAGAAAGACTTTCGAAATAACAATGACCAAATACAAAGGTTTTAAAAACATTTCAACAAGCAAAAAACAAATATTAAGACGAACATTTTCAACAAACTGAGTGTTGGCCAACATGTTGAAGTCATTGAAGACATTGTTCAGCTTGACGTCCATTGTCTACAAAAAAAATTATTTTAAGGTTTAATTAGTGTTATTAATAAAAATTTTAAAATTGATTTAAAATTATTTTAATTTACTAAACAAACAACAAATTCAACTGCCAATGTCATTCATAAATTTCAATCAAACCTTCGTCTTGTATGTCAAGCTGTTCAACTGCTTTTGAATGTCTTTCGTTTGAGAGATGAGTTTGTTGGAAAAGTTTTGCATGAAACCAAGGAGCTGCCAAGAAAGAATGTGATTTTTGAATATGATAAAGAATATTGATTTAAAAGATTCAAAAAAGCAGAAAGTAAATTTCTGATGTGCAATAATACTCCTACTTTATTGAAATAACTCCAAAGAAAATCTTTCAAAAAAGAAATTGAGCCACTTCAAAAAAAAAAAACAAAACAGAAGACAATAACAAAAAATAAACATTTACTTGAGCATCGCCTGCCAGGGACCATTTCGGAGCGAGTTTCCTCAAGTCCGTAAGAGGACATGGCATGGAAAACGTTGCATCTCCGTTGAAAAACAGTTGAGGCAACTTTTCACCGGATTCCATTCGATTAATTTTCAATTAGATTACGATTCATCTACAAAGAACACAAATAAATTCTCAACAAACTATTTTAAACCTTAAATTACGTATTTCAACCAATTTAGGATTGGGTAAGTTTCATATGACATTGAAACGTAGAAGCGACAGGTTAAATTTACCAAACTGTCAGAAATATTAGTGCAAGAAGTGTCTGGAAAGTTTATGTAACATGTCCTGGTGGCCTATAGAGACCTCAGTTCATTTCGGCGCAGACTTTTGATTCTTGTTTATCAACGCCCCTTCAATAATATCATTTAAAAGTGAAGCTACGCTTTAAAAGCTAGTTTTGATTTTGTGTCAAAATTTTATCAGCTTAAACCTGTAATTTAAGTAAATGCTTATTTAAAAAAAATACATATTAATGATATAAAAATTTTACATTGGCGTCATAAACGTAATTATTAAATTTCTATAATGGGAAGCTATGACATGGGCAATTATAATTAAATATTAAAATTATGACAGCAAATTAGCTGTAACACTAAATTACTTAAAAGGTTTTCAATTTAATTTCTATGAAGAAGATTCTAAAAAGCACGCAATCTAACTTTCGAAAACCAACTTGAGTCCTACCAAATTACATTCTTATTTAATGTGAAAATTCTACAAATTCTTCTATCAGAAGCAAATAGCTTAGAAATAAAATTTGAAGGACTTTGATGAAAAAAGGTCTGACACAAAAATATAATCAGATCTTAGCAGATCCTTGGAAGATTTCGATGAGAATAATTACTTTATGCAATATTCGAAGAGATGCACTATGGTGATTTTTTTAGCAAGCGAGTCCTCACATTAGCTGTGAATATATCTCCAGTCCCTAAACAATCACTGATAACGCGAATGCACTCAAAATGAGTATTCAGATTTATTAACAGATATAATGGTATTTCAAACAAAACCTTTTCAGCGTCCCGTTATCTTTACTAAAGCCAGAATGAAAACGTTTTGAATGAATTTGATTTTAATTTCTCTCCAGTTTATGCTCGAACTATTTATTGACGAAAGCATGCGTCTTTCGGGAACGAAATGGAGATTTAGAAACAGGAGATTTAGAGTAAACGCCCGGCCAATTGCGATCCACCATCATCGTCGTAGTCAACTCGCATCACTGAAATGAAGCAAAGAGTTCGATTGTTATCATCAACAACCTTTGAATTCTTTAGGATGAATGATCGAAGGAAACTCACAAATTGTGATGGAACGTGGAATGTGGAATGATAATGACCCATAATTCTACCGACTATTCTATTCTACTGGCTCTGGCAGCCTTTGCTGAACGAACAATTACTTCCTGATCACTGTTGTTGTTGTTGTTGTTGCTGTTTTATATTTCAATTGCGTCGTTAATAATAATCTTATTTTTATTATGTACAAATTATTATTACTGTTATCACTTAATAATAATTATTATTATTAATAC
>JAJTWR010000272.1:1015000-1080000 GCA_021613335.1 Whitmania pigra | reverse complement strand
AAGGCCGTGTTGGGGTACTTGGCGACCAGGGTCTCTGCGGTGTCGGCCTTGGTGATGAAGATGATTTCCGATTTAACTCCCTTCTTGATGAAAGCTTCGACCAGCCACGGCGAATCGCGCCTGTACTTTCCGCCGTCGGTTTCGGCATTCTTGTCCTTAGCCGAGGCCACTTCCAAGACGAGAACTTGTTCGAATTTGGCCATTTCAGAGTTTAGTTAGTTAGCTTCTAGCGCAAATGGCCTCTACGCGGATGAGTTTCCTATTTATAAGCAAACCAGCGAGAGAGTGAAGTAAATCGAGGAGAGAGTGGATTGGTTGAAAGGCCGGCTAAGTTGAACGTGTCGAGCTCGCATCCAGCTCAGTGCACAGCTAACTGAACCTGGCCCGGATTACAGACTGCACTCTAACCTTGGAGAACCGGGGAGGTGGGCTGGTCGACCCGCAGTTAGATGATTGCTTGTTTGCTTCCTAGCGCCTTTACGGATGTGTGCCTTTCGGAGTGCGAAGTGAAAGCGATCTCTTAATTCGAGCGAAGAAGGTTATCAAAATCGAAGGACGCCATGTTGGATTGAAAGACTTGATCAGATTGAAAGTTCTGATCGGATAGCACGCTTGGAGCTTTTGCAATTGTTGAATAACGGTGACGATGACGACATCATCGACGATTTTGATTATGATGATGATGATGATGATGATGATGATGATGATAACAATCGCAGGCTAGCACATGACTTAACCTAACGTACGTGACCGAGAGTAAGAGCACCAAAGTGGGCTCAGGTACACACGTCGGGTTACAAAGGGTCACACATCCTCGAATTAACGGATTGCAAGATTTCTTATGCAAATTGATACTGAATAAATTTATTAATGCCGAAATTGCAGGCAGGAAAACGTCTCAATTGAATTGGGTCACGGTTACGTAACCAAGGATTGACCTCGTAAGGGAATTCCAAAAATTGGGCGCTTTTTTAAAACTTCTCGCTAACACCAAATGACTCTTTACACTCGTTGCTTTGCCGACATTTGTCTCAAAAAGTTTTTAATCATGCTTCAATAAGTAATACGTTCTGATAATGATTTTCTGACGAGGATTAAAACGATGAAGACGACGACGAAGACGATGATGGAGATAATCCGTTTTCAAAAGTCATAAGCGAATGTTTGATCATCTGATTCCGAAGAATTCATTTTTATTTTTAGTTCTGACGAACCTTTTGCCACATCTCTCGCCTGTTCACTGACCGCGAATATCTTACGTTGTTGCGGTGTTCCTGAGGTTTCGTGTGTGGGTGTAATTATTAAATAATTATTTAAAAAATAATAATTAAATTATTATTAAATATTAAATAGCGCTGAGATCGGCTTTCATTTGTGAGGCAGATTTGAAATTGTAATTGCTGGTATGGCTAGCGAATGTTTTGTAAAGTTTGTCGTTTTTATAAAATAATTACTTATTACTAACGTTTGGCAGTACTGAAATATTATATTTTGTCTTCATTTGACCTCAAAATCATTCGAGAAGTCAAACAAACAAATACACTATTAGTTTAATTAACGAATTAACCGTAATCTTGTACCATCATCTACAAACCAAGATATTTATTAATTAAGGTAAAGAACAAAGCAAAGATACTCCAAACAACTGACGAACCTGGTGATGATTATGATGATGATGATGCCGGCCCAAAAGATCGTCGGACCAGATATCTCCTGGAAAGATTTCAGTTCCCACACAAAGGAAAGGAATCTGGTGAATTATCAGAAGGAGACCTGCAGAGAAATCGAAGCGTTATCACTTTCTTGGAGGAATTTGAGGCATTTTTGGCGAATTTCACGCGGAGTTAAATCCGGCAAAATATTTGCTTCCATATCTTTCACTTTTCACGTCTCCAGTGGTTCTTAACGAGGTCCACGTGGTCCTTGAAAATGATTGGAGATTTGAGTCGTAACTCGATGATCGTGATCACCAAAGAGAAATTTTCAGAAAGAGAAAGTCTCCTGACTTACATATTTCATATTAAACCCTGCGTCCAGTAATAATCTGAATAATTTATTATTCAAATTATATTATTTCAATTGAAACGGTCATTAAATATTAATTAATTATTAAATATTCACGGAACGAAACAACCATCTGCCTGCGTAATAATTTCGAAGCTTTTCAAAGCAGCAGAATAAAGTGATTCGAAGATCTGAGCAATCCGTCCGAGGATGTTTCCAGAAAAGAGTCTTCTTCCATTCTTCCATTCTTCCATTATGCATGTTTCCTGCCTTCAACGTGCCCTTATCAATTCTCCGTCCAGCAGTTTTCCATTCAAAACTGGATTCGAAAATTGACAAGGAAACGGTCCGGCGATTGTGATGATTACGAGTTTCAATAATTTATTTTTTCTGTTATTAGTTTTTTTTTAGCTTTAATCTTTTTTAATCTTTTCAAATTAAAATTTTTTATGTGGTCACGCCAGTTATTGTTAATTTATAACTTTTTTTTTTAAATTAGTAAGCAGTTCACTTTTAAACCGCCACAAAATCAACATGGGAAGAGCTGGCGTGAGTTCTTCGTGGAAATTGTGCGAGCTTCGTTAAGAATTTATTAGCGACAAAAATGATTCAGGAAGGAGGGCTAAGTTTCAATCTTTAAAGACGAAATAGAAAGTCCACTAAGCAGAAATAATGTTTTGCAGAACGACTGAATTTTGATGTTGCCGACATTTTGTTGTAGAGGACATTAATACTCTTTTATTGAAAGAGTCATTTACGGCCTTGTTTGCCGGCCATTTCCATGGCAAAGAATGGAAAAGACCGGATGGATATTATGATGGATAGAGGGAATGATGGGACAAGTGCAGGCCCCGGAGACATATCCGGAGCCCCGTCCTACCATCGAGATAAAACTTTTTATTAAAAAGAAAATATTTCCGCCTAACTGCCCAATGACAATTCGAGCGGAGAGATGGATTATGATTGGGTGAAAGCCACGCGAATTTCTGTTGAAAATGTGAAAATTAAGGTAGAGAAATAACTTTTAATCGTTTCTTCATCTATTCAATTTACTGAAAGTGAAGAAATATGAAAGATTTCATATTATGTCCTTTGGGCTTTTGCCAAATCATAATTTAATCGAATATAAACATGGGTTTATCGTATGATATAAATTCATTTACAGTTGAGAAGGATCTAACTGCTAATTAGAGCGCATAAATTTCTTTCAAAACGTCTCAAATGTCTGAATAAAATGCAAAATTGGCAAAATTAGACATCCATAAATAACTTCCCCTTCGGGGAAGGCGGAAGTCTCGCGTCTGGCAAGTGAAAATTGTCTATTGTTCTCATTCCACTTTTAAACGACTTGCCTGTTTGTTTGCGAATCTTTCAGCCATCTTGGACTGCAAAGGATCGAGGACGTTTGGATCTTCGAGTTCTCAGTTACAGTGACAACCGGATGAGGATGTGAGGATGGTCTAAGGAATTTATTTCTCTGAATTTCAGTTCAATGTTTAACGCAACTCACTTGGAGGTTCGAGTCGTCTTCAGCTTTTACGAATTTACTCCTTTTCGGATGAATTGCCGATTGAAATCGAATGTTAGAGCAGTCGACATTGTTAATCGACTGTTTAAATCTATTTACAAGAAAATTCAAGTAAATGCAATTTTAAGATCAGATTTTAAGATTGCCGAAACGCAAAGTGGACCCTTATAGACTTCGGAATCGTCGTCTGCTCGGCAAGACGCGTTCGGGCTTTTTGCAGTGAAGCGCGCATCCTGTGCTTCCCGAATGTGACTGCTGCGCGCTGGAAATGTCGTTTTCCGTTCTCATCCGAGACATGCAAGCAATGAAATCATGGAAATGAGAGACGAGCGTACGACTGCGTTTAAACCACTCGACCGTCGTCAACTTGCCAGGAGTGGAAATAGTTTGGAAATAGACGGAGATGACAGAGATTACGTACGTTATTGCTTCCTTGCTATCGCTTCGTCCAGGATCGGCCATGTTCCTTCGGAGATAAAAAAAAACAACAACAACAACATAAAATCACTAGAAACAGTCGAAATAAGAGCTCATTTGACGAGGGTCGTTTCAGGACGGACGCCCAAACATACTTCAGACGTACATTCTAACAATGTCTCTCCTGTCATGAGCATAATGAGAATAATTAATTCCAGAAGGAAAGCGCCTGTACGAGATTGATTACTGTAAGGAAAAACTCCCATTCAGGACTCGACACGTCATCGGTACGTCTCGTCTGCTCTTTCAATGGACGACGTGACGTGGCTGTCGGCTGTGAAATGGTCGACCTTCTAAGGAAAGATTTTGCCTGTTGATATCCTCTCTTTAATCATCGGATGAGTTCCTGGAAACCGTGAAATCTTCAGCAGCTGGCTGGGAGGGATTCCGCCATCTTGGATTATCGTAAATCTTTCGAACAACGCCGAAGAATTTTAATTGAACTATAAACACGCTAGGGAAGCAAAATCCTCATGGAATTTTAAATTCTTTCTTTTACTGTTTGCTAATCTTCGCTGAGATCCGAGATCGCCGTTTCTTGTCGGGAGGAAATGAGCATTTTTTCGTCCATTTTCTTACCGACTTCACAGAAATGAAACATTAAACATTTTAAATCATACGGTTCTGTTCGCTTCACCAGCAGAGCCGGAATTCTTTCTTGATTTCCAAATTGTTGTTGCTTGAAAAAATTAAAGAAAGTTTAAGTTTGCTCGGAAAAGATTGGAAATAAAACATAATCGCGATCCTGCCAAAGCCGTTTAAGACGACGTTTCGCTTTTCCGTCTGGAAAGCAGATACGTTCGTGAATCCGGAAGGTCTTGGCTATTCGTGCTTTATCCGTTATGCTGGGGAAATCAACTTTTTGAATCAACGTTCACTGCCCGCATACCTGTCCTAAAGTTATCCGATCGAAAATGATTTCGTTAAAAGCGAGTTAATTGCTTTGATCTTCAAGAGGCTAATTTCAAGGAGATATGGACCGCAGAACTAAGGTAAGTTGCTCGAGGAAATGCGAAAGCGTAGAATCATTAAAGAGCGATCGTTTAAGGAAAGCGAGCAGGACATTTTCAAATGAAAGACCCGAACTTCCTCCGGAAAATCGGAGTTAAGCTTCCAGGACGATGGAGTGGAAGAGAAGAAGGAGAAAAGAGGAAGAGAGGGGAATTGAAACAAAAGATGCGAGATCGTTCATCATGACCTCCGCTTCCCAGGCGAGCTGATCCCCACAGAGCGATGTAATTTCAATTCAATTATCGCCAGGCCCAATGCAAGTTATCATCGACATCGCGGTCTTTTTGATTCTACGTCGAGACTCGGCCATTCGTGCGCCGTTTCGGCCGGCATGCGAGCGAATTGCAACGAACCGAGTGGGAGTGAATAATGAATGTGAGTGAACGAACGACTAGATGGGGGCTTGCGATGAATGACTAGCCATGAGTGGGAACGCATGTTTAATGCACAAGTGAATGTGTTTTGCGCCACCAACAGGCACTGAACGGGTCATCGAAGCTTTTCGTGGGGCTCAGTTTGCATGATAAATTGCCCATGCGATGCTCTCCTTCGTTTCCATTTAGTCCGTCAGACGTTCCCTATTATCGCGGAAAGTGGGATAACTGGAAAATGATGAGCCATCTTTGGCATCGCAGTAGCAAGAAAATCGAGGCCGAATAAAAATGGCGAGAAAATTATTTTTAAATTCTTTTTACATCTGATTGTTCAATTAAAAAGCTCTGCTGTGTTACGGGAAAGAGTTGAAAATATGAAATTGTCAATAACTTTCAAGAGATTAAAAATAGAAACAAAAACGACATTTTCCATCGGTTCGATGCACGCAGAAATTCGAATGGTTGACGAGCTCCATCACCAGAGATTTCATGTCCGCTCACGTCGCATTCCACTTTTTAATCGCACGAACGATAATTACTTTTGTTACGAGCAGGTTTGGATTTACCTCTGTTTCTTCCTGACAAGAAAAAAAAGCTTTTTTGAATGGCGGAGACACTCGTGATACTGTACATTGCTGCATATAAAGTTGTGGCGGTTACAAATACATGTATGACATTCAATATTAGGAATTAAGCCCTTAATTTATTTAAGAACGCTTATACTTGAATAATCACAAGTTTCACTGTAAATATTCACAACACATTATTTGAATTTCTAAATATCAGCTTATTAACCGAAAATCATCAGTGATTTGAGTTCCGAATTAACTTCATTGACCTGTTTCTAATCGTTAACATTAAGCAGAGCAACGTATCATGTTAGCGGGCCCCATAAGTACATACAAATAATTTAAATAGCATGCGAGAAATAACACTACCTTTCGAAGCTAAATTAATATCATTTGACCTTCGCTTTCAATTCGACCAATGAATACAAGATACTTTTATTCAATAGATGGCGATATATAGTTATATTCCATTCCAAAGAAGTCGCCCATACAAAACAAATTCATTCGATAATAGATACAAAATAAATTCGTTCACTCAATAGATGGCGCTTTATGTTCACAAGCTTACTCGGTAGATGTCGCTAATAAATACAATTTATAACACATTCATTCAATAGATGGCGCCTTAAATTTCCAACTCCACTCGATAGATGTCGATAATAAATACAATTTTAAAACACATTCATTCAATAGATGGCGGTTTATATTTACATCTAATTCGATAGATGTCGCTAATAAGTACAAAATAAACTCATTCATTCAGTAGATGGCGCTTTGTATTTCTACCTCCACTCGATAGATGTCGCTAATAAATATAAATTATAACACACTCGTTCAATAGATGGCGGTTTATATTTACATCCGATTCGATAGATATCGCTAATAAGTACAAAATAAACTTATTCATTGAATAGATGGAGCTTTATGTTCACAACCCTACTCGATAGATGTCGCTAATAAATACAATTTATAATATATTCATTCAATAGATGGCGCTTTGTATTTCCACCTTCACTCGATAGATGTCGCTAATAAATACAATTTATAACATATTCATTCAATAGATGGCGCTTTGTATTTCCACATTCACTCGATAGATGTCGCTAATAAATATAATTTTAAAACAAATTCATTCAATAGATGGCGGTTTATATTTACATCTAATTCGATAGATGTCGCTATTAAATACAATTTATAACATATTCATTCAACAGATGGCGCTTTAAATTTACACCTCCACTCGGTAGATGTCGCTAATAAAAAATTCGTATAACGCATTCATTCAGTAGATAGCGCTTTGTATTTACACATCCATTCGCTAGATGTCGCCAATAAAGACAAACTATAAGTCATTCATTCTATAGAAGACGCTTTATATTTATATCCCATTCAATAGTTGTCGCTAATAAAGACAAAACAAAACCTTTCGCCAGAATGATTATAATATGTTCAGTCACGGAATGCAACATCACATTCATCAATAGATCCAACGAGTCGCTAATATTTCTTTTGCGGCCGCGACCACGCAGCCATAATTTGGCTAGGACAGGGGCTTTCCCGCGTCGTTTACCTTCTTTACATTGCGCCAGGCGCCAAAGATCGAACAGGTAATATCCTTTATGAAATAATCACTAAGAATAATCAGAAGAAGCTTACTTCAGAAAGGTTCAAACTTTTTAATATTAAAAAAACGTGGAATTTCTCGCGATAAACATGAACTACATCAAAACAAGAATCCTAAACGAATTTTCAATAACCTAAGTATTTATGATTTGTAAAAATTGTCAAGCAATGTTTTCATGGTTCAGGTTTAGAACCATTCCAACAGAAAGTTTGTTTATGACCAAGAATTACGCCAACGGGAAATGGAATCAGGCCTGTCATTCCTCTGTCTATCAGAATTTCTTTCACCAAATTTCCTGTCACCATATTCTGTCCTCCTTTTACCAAAATTCCTGTCAAAGTTTGTTTCTCCAGTTTCCTCACTGAATTGAGAAAGCGACCTTCCAGAAAACCTTCCTGAGCCGAGATCCGAGGATCTCCTCTGGCCTCCGTATCCGCGGCTAAAGCCAGTATTTTCTGAACGCGGAGCAAATTGCTTCCCTGCTACGAGGTTTGGCAGGTCTTCGATGACTTTGACGTCTCCCTCGCAACTCTCGAGCAATGTCTTCTCTTTTTGCATTGGAATATCAAAGACTAAACCCTGCGAATGCAAACGGGGATGAGGCATTAGCCAGCTCTTAATAAAAATTATGGAAATTTACCTTGTGATTAGCACAGATCCTGATGTTGAAAACAGATGTCCCAGGCATCATTTCTCTCATTAAACTCTCTGCCTCCCACTGATTAGAAATGCTTCTGTTGCAGTTCAATTGACAGGTCACAAATCCCTGTGCAAGTGAAAATTGTTAAAAGATCAAATATTCCCACTGGCATAATTCAAATTACATGAACAGATTTTAAGGTTCTACTATTTCCAACATTACTCTACCACCATCTGTACGTAAAGATAGCAACCACTAAAAACTAACAGGCTGGAAGGTGATGAGAGATTTTTGCTCGTGTCCGGCGATGACGGCAAAGGCAGTCGACAAAAGCTTCATGGGGTCCGAACTCTCCATCAACTTGCCGGCCATTCCTTCGAACTTCATACGACCACTGTCGCTGACAGTGTTCATGGCCCTTAAAAATAAAACATTAGAAACTTGTGCCGAGACTTGACATTATTGAAGATCAATATCAATGCGTAAAACAGATATATACAATGTTTTAGTTAATAGATAAATAAATGATTTACCAAATTATAGAGGAATACCAAAGTTTAAAACATAATTATAAAAAATGTTTATGTAAATAAATTAAATAATAACTTTATGATATCCTTCTGAACATCCTCCATTGATCTCTTAAAAGAAACCTTTTCAAAGGTGAAGCCCTGGAATGAAATGGTATTTATTTATTTATTTAAGTATTTACGATCAACTAAAATCACCACTAGCTAGTGCACTGCCTAACCAATTAGTCCATTAAACCTAGAAGAAGTTACTTAATTGATTAATCCATTTATTCCATAGGACGTTCACTTACGGCAATTCCCTCGATCTTCCTGACTTCGTGCAACTCTTCCGGAGTGTACAAAAGAATCGACTCTCCGGACTTTCCAGCTCTGCCTGTCCTTCCTGACCTGTGGATGTAGGATTCGACATCCTGGAAAAATTTATTTAAAGATTTTTAATTGATTTCACCATTCGTCTGGCAACATACGACTTTAAGATTTTAAATAAATCTCTCGTCTAATTCTGTTAAACTAATAATTATTTTTATTCATTTTTTTAATCAAAGTTTTGTAAACGATTCATTGCTTTTGAGTAACTCGACGCGGGTAAAAAAAATCAACCGACCGTAGGTGGCGAGCACTGAATGACGACGTCAACGTCGGGCACGTCCAAACCTCTGGCTGCGACATCTGTAGCCACGAGGCAAGATATGCGACCTTCTTTGAATTTCTGAAATATCAACACGGATTATTGACGAAAACCACATCACATTTAAAACTAAACATCGTCACGAAACAATCAATCCTAAAACTATCGAACTGATAATTCTCACCCTGAGCGTACTCTCTCTCATGATCTGAGAAACGTCTCCGTGAAGCATCCCAACTTTTCCTTGGAGAGCTCTGCTTCCACCCAGGCCGTCGACTTCCCTCTTCGTCTGGCAAAATACGATGACTTTGGCGACGGACCCGTCCTCCGAATGCCTCTTCAGGGCATCCTGGATGACACTGATTCTTTCCGAAACGCTACAAGCCATGGCCATGTGCTGCAAATGTTCAATAGAACATGATAGTTAAACAACAATGTCGATAATGGTATTATGAATTCGTAATTGCCTTTGTAAATTGTACACTATAATCATCAGCAAGATTTGAATATGTGAATATATCATATGTGAATCTGACCTTGACATTCACTGCAGTCCTGTTCGAGTCCCTGCCAATGAGATCGATCATCTTCAGGTCACGGCTGAGGTACTTCTTGGAGGTATCGCGTACCCAATGAGGAACGGTGGCAGAGAAGAGGAGGGTCTGCGGGTTGCTTTCCCTGTTGTCTGCAAAAATATCATACCATTGAAATCAGTATAGACACATATTTCAAATCTTTCCTTTAAAATTGACTTTTTGATTGAATTATTAGGTTGCATCGCATATTGTAGGCTTAGATGGTGATAGCATTGTTCCTCCTAAGAAATACAAACCTTGTCTGTATCGGTTCTTGAGAATCTTGTCGACGTCATCAGCAAAACCCATGTCCAGCATCCTGTCGACTTCGTCCAACACGACGTGATCCAAGTCGTTGAGCTTCAACGATCCCCTGGAAATCAAGTCGAGGATGCGACCGGGAGTTCCAACGACAATATCTGCTCTCATCCTCAGCTGGTTTTCTACGTATTAATCATTTTCTATAAATGATTGATCATCTTCAATTGTAAAATAATTTCATTCTTGTCCAATGGACAATGTCGAAGTAATAAATTGCTGTTGGTAAATTACAAATTCTCAATTGACGAACGACAAAAACCTTGAGCAGAAATGGGAGATCCTCCGTAGACAGGAACAACCCTCAACTCGTCCGTCAATGAGTCCACCACCTGTGCTACTTGATTGGCCAGTTCCCTTGTTGGGGTTAAGACAAGCATCTGAAAGATTTAGTCAAAGTCATGTGAACTTGGATGTTAACTGCTACACTGAAGAGCGATGCGTACCCTAGGATTTTTAGATTTAGCATTGGTAGAGAGCAGCTTTTCTACAAGTGGAATGGCGTAGGACATCTGAAAAATATGAAACATTTTAATTATCCAATAGGATCATGCTCGTGATGCAATCAGCCATAATTAGGTCACTTACGGTCTTTCCAGATCCAGTTCCTGAAATGGCAAATAAAATGATGAATCATAAAACATTTTATGAACAATATTCATTAAAGACACTTACGTGCTTGTACAATGACATCAAATTCATCATAAATAGGTCGGTAGGTATTGCTTTGTACAGGAAAGAAATATTTAATTCCTTGGTCTGTGGGTGAACAAAAATTGTCTCAAGAATTGAACCAAAGTCATTCAAAAGCAAAACTATATAAATACCATTGAGCTTCTTAATGGTCTTTTGAGACAGATTAAAGTTACTGAACGCTCCTGTTACCTCATCTGTGTTATCATTAACTTTTGTCCACTCTTCGGCATCCTCGCCATACTAAAAAAAACAACATTTAATGACCACGGCACATTTTATCAATAAATTTTCAAAACCCACCATGTAATCTTCTTGGGTAGCATTTGCATTATCAAAAAATGTCTTGGACACTGAAAATGACCTCACAGGTAAGTTCCTCAATAAACGTCCTTCGCTTGGAGATTGGAAAATAACCAATTTCGTCCCGCTAAATTGCCGACCAGATAAAAGATTTCTGGCGGCATTTACATTCAATTTCTTTGACAAAATCTGACGAACACACTTTGAGAACATGTTTGCGAGAGTAAACCGTTTTCACTAAGCTGTAACAAATGATGAAATTAGAGACTAGCAGCATGCGGCAACGACAATATAACATCGAAAAATTTTGGCATTTAATTATTGTTAAAAAAATTAAAAATAAGTCAAATTATAAAATTACAAATGTTTTAAAAATATAATAATTTAAATAGTTTGTAGCTAGATTTAAGTATAAAAATATTAAGAACAAAATTGATAAATAATGAATATAAAATTAAACTTATTGTGGTAATTTTTAATAATTTAGATAAAAAAAGTTTTACATAACCATCTGATACGTAGTAATATAAGCAAATTAAGCTGGAGGCTACCGTTTTGATGTTTGTTGTGTTGCAGAATTATGGCGTTGCTCAGAAAAGAAAGTAAAGCTAATATATTGGACAAATCACTCAGTCGAGGGAAAAGCGAGGTATGTAAGTTTACCTACCGAGTGATACATACTGATAATTAAATTTTCCTGGGATGCAGATCAGCATAAGCGTTTTTGCACTATTATTTTCTGAAATCGTGAAGTACTGCCACAACAGAGTTAACACTATTCCCGAGCTACAACAAAAGTAGGTTTTAATGGACTTTCCAATATACTCGTTGGATATGAACTCCAAAACCCATCTTCAGACTTTCAGAATATGGACAGCATGTCGGCCAAAGATTTCTGGACGTAATCGTGCTTAGGGAGAAGGGCTATAAACGAGAAACTAAACTCGTGAACATTTTGATCTTCATCAAGTCCAACGTTTGGAAGGTGTTTGTCTATTACAATCTGGTTGTTCTGAATGCTATAGCCAAATCGTACTAATTACAGAGTTTGTTTGGTAGAGAAGCAGACAAACTAGAACATGCCAATGATGATGAGAAGATATGTAAGATACTGACTCACTCTCAATTTTTAAAGCATCAACCTATTAACATTTGGAATTTATGTATTCTAGACTACATCATTGACAAGGATCCCTTAGTAAACAAATTCATTTCAAACCCATCTGATGGAGGTCAGTTCTTTTTATTTTTTGACGAGATAAGTCCAGTTGTTGGTATTAAGTATTGCACGTAGCAGAAAATACTAAAATTAAATTTTGTTTCCTTTTCAACTTCAGGCAGACAATCGAGCTTGAATTGTGCTGCTTTCATGGCAGGTGTCATCGAAGCCATATTAAATTTCAGCAACTTTGTGAGTGTGGAACCCTAACCCTGACATTTAAAACTTTTTTTGGTAATCTGATTTTTGATCGTTCAGCCTGCCAAAGTGACGGCACACTGGCACGAGGGTACGGCCTTCATGATAAAGTTCGAGGAATCTGCTTTGATCAGAGACAAGATGATTGACGGAAGATAAACTTGGGATTGCTGCATTTTTGATGTTTATGGATTATGAATTAAACACGTGGACTATTTGGATATGATGACCGCTGCGCAAATAAATAAAATATATAAATTACCGCTGCACAATAAATGTAAATAAATGTGTGCTAAACACGTCAATAAGTCTTGCGTATTAAATTTCTTCACTGTCGAGCGTCGACGTGTTGCTACGTTATTAGCAACAATCCACTCAAATGAAGGATGAATGTTGTAATACTGCAGATAGCAAAAGTCAAAACAATAGATAAAAAACTCTGTATGGAAAGGAGCCCCATGCCTGTCAGTCCATGACACCTATAAAATAAAATTAAAAAAAGGCAAAAGTCTTCCTACGAACTCCAAGCAAATTGATCTTACGAGACAGATCCTCCGCCTATCTTGGAGCCGACAGTCATTAAAAATCCTCCTACGAAGGCCAGCGTCGGTTGGACCCCTAGGCCGGTACCCAGGGATTGCGATTGGTATGCAGACCAAAATCCCCCCGACATAGCTCCTCCCACGAAGAGCAACTGTTTTAACAAATTTGACCTTTATTGAGATGAACATGCAATGGCAAAACAACAGGCTAACTTGAAATAGTCCATCTGACAGAGCTTGTTGTTCCCTGTCTAATGATACATCTTTCCTCGAGCCCCTTCGGAGAATTTGGGATGCTACTATCTCTAGACCATCACTACCGCTGAGGGTCTTCTGAATTGACACAATCATGGGTATTTGCAGGATGCCGTAGACGATACCGCATAGGTACGGAGGCCAGGGATACGAAGAAATGAAACCCTTGTTTGTCAGAGGTGTTACCTAATGGTTGTCAACTTTCAATGAAGCCCCGTGAAATTTGAAATTAGCTTCTAGCAGTCTAACCGATGAATCTACATCAAATGGGAGCAGAGTTTCAAATGCACAGGCGAGTATGCCAAACATGGCTACAATTGGAAGCGAGAGCATGAAGTATGGAGATCGGGACCACCTGAATTTTAGTAAGAGTTAATTAAAGAAGAGCTCAGCAAATTTAGAATCGAAAGAAAACTCCGACGGGTTTTTGGATTCCACAATTGCTGGCTTGAGGTAGGAATCTATTTCTGGTTTCAGCAAGCAAATAATAATTATGGCAGACAATTCCCCAAGTAGAATGTATCCTGTAGAAATACATATGATCCTGCTAATGTTGAGCTCAAGTATCCTAACTGTTGATCATACCTGAACTAGGTAGCCTCATCCCAAGTTGTGCAAATACAACGACAGGGCACTTAAAACAACAAATAAGCAATTTTACAAGCTTTCAAAAATTGTAGTATGGATTATCTATTAATTAGAAATGTACCGATCCTGCCATTGCCATTCCAACGCCAGTCAATGCGTCTCCCACACATCTCTTCTCTATTGTCCGTTCAGAAAGTTGATTGAAATAATGGTTTGTTGCCATATTAAACATTCTACTTGTCTGGGGTATCATGGCCATCAAAGACATTGCAAACATACCTTGGATAAATGTGTCGAGATTGAACTAACCAAGCCACAATAAAATCAAATTGCAGTTACTTGTTGATAGGGCTGATAAACAAAATTTTATTAGGGTGAACTCTCTAAAAATCATTTGTTGTTGTATAACATTCGTATGTAGCACTGCAAAATAGAATTTATCAAGTTCAAAAAATAATATAAAACTACCCCGAGATACTTTCGAAAAGGTCTTACCAGTCGCTCTATGATGTGCCATTCCATAAATTATCCCACAAATAAAGCAGATCAGACCTCTGCGACGATTTATGTTTAGTCTGATCCTCGTGGATTTACCAGGGCATTGCTTGTTTTTGCAGCCTTCATCCATGCTGCTCGAGTAAGTCATAAATCATATATTAGTTGATTAGTCGTCTGCTCACATTACGAGACTACACTGCAACACAGCTACATCACCGTCCTTTCACGTATTTACTCCTCAACAATGAGTGAATTTTATTTAAATATTCATGAATCATTTTGCGCTAATGTATAAAAGACGAAATTGTAAATTAGATTTTTCTTTACTAGTTGTGGCCCTAAGTTGACAACATACGTTTAGATAATGAATTACGAGAAATAATGCCGCCTTCGATTGACTATTTTCGGGAAATCTGTATTAACATCACATCACAAGCGCAGCATGTCCACACGTACTGCAGCATGGTAATCAGAAAAGGGCATAAAGTCAATAAAAGATACTTCATTGCAAACTATCATTAACTCTTGGCAGTCATGCTCATTGTTTTCCGTCACGTGCAAATGGGAATTATTCCACTAACGAAAATTTAGGCTTAATATGCAAAATATGAATTCCCATTAGGCTTTCTGCGGAGTTATCAATCATAAAACCCCTTGGCATGTTAATGATCCAAATCATATTAGTTATGCAAAAGACCTCAATAAATAAATTATTGGCATGTTTCAAGAGCAGAACTGTAGATTTATTTTCATAATTTGGCCTTCAATACATATCACGTGTAATCATGACTTTTTGTTCTTTGAAACCTTAATTCTTCTTTTCTTGTCCGCTTTTGGGATTTTGTTTTGCCTGTTCGTTCTTTGGACTTCTTTATTGCTTTCTTTCTTTCCTATAATTACGAATATTACTATATATTTCTTATAATTACGCATATTACTTTTTTTTATATATTTTTTATAATTACGTATATTACTTTATATTTCCTATAGTTACGTATGTTATGTATGTTACTACTTTTACATAATGTCTTAAGTATTAAAAAAAACAGAATTGCAACCAATATTTTCAAACCACCGACCTTTTTGCTCTCAGGAGATTCGTCACGTGGTCTGTGATACTTGGCTTGGTCTTCATTCTTTTTCGTATCTTTTTCAGTTTCATTAACTTCCTCTGCATCACTGCAGTCGTCATCCGTTTGCTCGTCATCTTCATCAACATCGCTTATCGCTTCTTCCCCATTTGTTGTTTCAGACTTCTTGGTAAACAGGGGCTCATGTAGCTGTGAAATTATTAATAAATCTTTAAAATAATTGATACATTAACAAATTTCATGTGTCAAGACAAGTCAGCTTACAATTCTCTTGTCATCCATCCTCCTCAAATCTTTTCCGTAAGATTCAAATTCTCCAAGAGTCCTCGAGATCTCAACTTGATCCTAAACAAATACATTTGGTACTACTTTCAATTTTGGCATAGAATGAGTACGACTTTAAATGGTTAATAGCAGGTACAGAACACCAAAGAAATCGGCAATAAATGGAAACTCATGCCTCGAAATCATCATCATCTGCATCGTTCCCGGAAGCAGCATCTTCGATGGCTTTCCGCACGAACGACTCGACATCGACCTCCGGGTTCGTGATGAACTCCAGTAACCTCTTCAAGGCCATGGTTGGTACACCCTGCTTCCTGAAGAACATCGTGACATTCTTGACGTCCATTTTGAGGAACTTGACGGCATTCTCGTTGTCCATCTCGACCGACTGCGACACGTCGATCATGTACAACTTTCCTTTGATGACCCTGGATTGGGGAGGATATGACTTCATGTAATTTTGTTTGCAATGCAAAATGGCTAACAACAAGTTCTAGTAGATGTTTGCAGTCACTGAAAGGTCTGAACTACAGAGATGACCAGACACCTATATACAGTACAATTCAGACATCTCATAATAATAATAATAAGAAGAAGAAGAACAATGATAACAATAACTACAATTCTACTAACAAAAGATTGAATTCACTGAGATCTGCATGCACAAGTTTGCACTCCTGAAACATGGTTCTCATCATGTGAACACAGTCGACGTAGAACTTCTCGGCCTGCTCAAAAGTTAAAGTCACGTCCTTCAATTTGGCGGCCGGTCTGAAATAAACAATGAATTAATTAAAAAATTAAATCATCATCAGTCACAATTATTATTATTATTATTAATCTTAATCATCAGATTTTATCACTTCTTGGATTTTTGTGCTAAGTAAATTATCTGAACTCAATTATCTGACATAATTAGCATTAATCCGTTTCAATAAATATACTGTCAAAACAATTTGTAAAATTTGAAATAATAATAATAATTCTTTTATATGGCATCTTAAACATAGCATCAGAAGCATTTAAATAAATTGAATTTATTCATTGGCATCCAATAATCAGTTTAAATAGTCACAAAAACAGTTTGTAGAACTTTTTTTATAATAAATTAACTGGCACACACCTTCCATCTTCACCGAGAAACTCCATGACGAGGACGTTGTTGTTGAGATGCACTGGCTCTGGACTGGGGATGCCTGCCTTGAATATTCTGTTAGAAAAATTTCTAATTTGCAATATGGCCCAGACATTTTATTTTCTCAAATTATTTTAAAATTTAAAAGTAACATTTAAGATGATTAGAATCCATCCATCCATCCATTCAATTTTTTTCAATTGAAAAACAATCACCTGTGCAAGTTTCGAAACTCCTTCTCGGCCCATTTCGGCACCAACTTCCTGATGTCCTTCGTGCAGGTGTTGAAACGAAATCTGTTTAATTAAACGAAACTATCGTCACTACTGACTCGTTAATTAAGTAATATTAATATGGTCAATTAAATTTAATTAAACAAGATTATCATCAATAGTGACTCATTAATTATTAATTTAGTTATTGTATACCTGTACTCTCCTGCCATGTATTGGTCTCTGTTTCTGAATTCTGAACCAACTGTTTTGAAAACCTAAGGATGTGAAAGCAAAATATTTCAAACTTCATGAACAAAAGGCACCCTAATAATTCTTATTCTGAATGTTCCTGATACAATATCTAACAATAATGATGTCTGGATACAATTGCACCAAGAGACACATCCATCTAAACACAACAAACTTCATAATTTAAATGTTAAAACGTGTCCGTGCACACACATACAGAATGCAATACATAAATTACAAAACCCAATAGAAGGTCATGACCTACTTAAATAAAAATAAACGACGAATGAAACGTCACCTTGACAGCAAGACTCCTCCCATCTTTCGAGGTAGCATGATAAACATTGGCTTCCTTTCCCGTGCTGATGCATCCGTCGATGCCCGTGTAAACCCTATTGAGCAGTTTATAGAGGATCATCGTCGTTCGTTTGTCCAGGGCTTTTTCCACGGTCGCGTTGTCCGACTTGTCTTTGTGTTTCGATCTGGCGATGCACGGTTAAATGTCTCATTATTACTAAAACCACTTCAAAAATTATGAAGCAAAAAAAAAAATTTAATTCATTTAGTGAAGATAAATGCACTGGTCTTTGCTTGTATTAACATTAATCATTCCACTATGGCATCACAACAAGATGATTTAAAATCCATTCGGGCAATTATTATCGAAATCTATGAAAATCAACAAATTCTAAGAGTCGGTCATGCAGAGCACTTACACGTGATCATCGGCTTTTCTAAACGATTTGCCCATCAAGGGATTGTACATTCCTAATAAAGTTGAAGAAAATGTGATTAGTATTTAGTAACTAAATAACAATATAATAATATCTTTTAACAAATATTAATTTGATTTTGCAAACCTAAATTCAAATTGTTTTGATATTTTTTCACAATGGACTCGTGGAAGGTTTTGTTTTGCGGGTTTGTTCCACTAGAAACCTAAAAATCACAAAGCCATAAAATAAGGTCCGCCATGTATTTCTTCATTTTTTATTGTCGTTATATGACCAACTCACTTTTCCAACAAACTGCATGTATTGCCTCGTTATGTCTTGCAAAGAAAATTTAAGATGTCAATTTTAGAGTTAACTTCAGATTTTAAAATAAAACAATTTGAAATTTGAAAAGACACAATTCAGTCTTACTTGAAGTCTGTGTATTCCATTCAACAGATTCAAGTGCACCATTATCATCATCGTCGTCATCACCATCATCACTTTCCTCTTCCACTTCCTTATATTTAATAGACTCTTTTGTAGATAATGACTTGAATGCATCTTGAACATCTAAATCAGTTGTTTGCTGAGAAGAGCTATCATTATGGGAGATAAAATTTTTAAGTTAATGCAAATCATTGCCTACTTTATCAAACATATTAAATCATTCAAAAATGTTATGATTAGTAAAATATAACATAAATTAAATCATTTAGAGCCATATATAATTAAATCAAGAGTTTTCGCCATCGTTAATTATTTTTTATATGTTTCAAAGCCAATACTTACCATTTGTCACCCTCGGCGTCACTAAATTGCCCGTCTACTATGTTCATGCTTTTTCTGATATATTTCTTCAGTTTATACTTTGCCAAAAAAAGGCTCACAAATGTTTATTCAGTTGAGCGATAAATACAATTGTAAACATGAGTGCAATGAGAATAATAAGCATGTTAATAAGATTCTGATTTTATTAAATATTTTAAATTTTTTTATTTTTTGCTTAAATATTTATGTTAATTTGAGTAAAATTTTCAATAAACACATACTCTCACGACCAATAAAGACCTGAACGCCATTGGCAATTTGATAGGTCTCTTTGGTGTTGAGTCGCGATTAACTTTTAATAGTTGAAGAAGCGGTAAACTGAGACTCAGACTGTTTTCGGTTTTTCTGGATAAAAACTACGCTGAGATACGTAGGTACACCTGCTTTAGTTTAATTCAATAAGCTTACAAGACTAACACGTCTTCGAGTTACGAACATAACATTTGAAATCTTCCCAGGAATATTTTAACTTAAAGTATATTGCATCGTTTTCAGGTTCGTAATAATTATTTCTTCTGCCATCATCAAACAAAAAGTGCAATGGGAAAAGTTAAAAGTTTGAGGGACTGCCTTTTAGAGAGTACTGTGGTTAATTTTGACAGAATATTTTTTGGAAATGGAAAAGGTTTGACGAGACGTTTAATAATTAATTTTGCTTAATTCATGAAATAATTAAATTTGATTCATGCCATTTGTAATACTTTTATAATATACTCAGTTGACTTTTATTGGCAAAATTCAATTAACGAACTCTGTGAAATAAAAATGACTAATTTTCTTAATTAGCAAAAGAGGTAATGAAACATATTTGCCTACCACCGGGCTTGTTTGAAGACATACAAGATAAAAGCCATGAAATGTGTTGGATAATACCCCACAAGTCCTTGATAGCTTGCTTGTCAAGTAGAGAATTTCTAAACTGGGTGAACATTGACATAAGGAGGAGGGCATTGACACCTGATGATGTGTTACAAATTGCAAAGTCCAATTTTCCAATAAAGCGATTGAGTTTTCTAGTGCAACGTTTGACAGATCCCATGTTTAAAGTCATAGAAAAGTTTTCTTCAACCATCGAAGTTCTTGAGATTGGTTATGATTTCGAAGATTTAGAGTTAGTAATTTTTAATCGACTTTACAAAATATCCCCAAAAAGGGGCTAGAATAGGGGCAGTTATCACTTTTGTACCACATTATATATTTAAAATATTATTTTGCAATAAAGTTGCTCTTTTAACTGGATAATTAAATTTCATATTGTAATTTCGTATTTGTATACATTTTATAATCTGATTATTAAATAATTATTTCAAATACTTTTTTATATGATTAATTTCTATTTTGTCCTGTTAAAGTCAGTGGTACACCAAGAACTTTTTTTTCAATGTTGGAAATTTTATTTTTCAAAAGTTATTCCTTTAAAAGTTATTTGTTTAGCTTCATGATTAAAACCTGTGTCAAATATATAACTATCCGTTGGATCAGACAAACTTTATTATTATAATAACTATGTCGCTAACTGGATTTTAATTAATAATATTTTATTTTATTTCACAGTGTTTCATATAAACATCTCGACCAAACTTTGATAAAATTTACGAAGTTGAAAGTTCTTTCCATTGATCTCTCTGCAGTACCTCTTCAACTTCTCCAAAGATTTGATTTGTCGTTGTGTTCTGAATCTTTGAAGAAACTTTGTATTTTTGGATTCATCCACTCATCAGATAAAAACGAGGAGGATTTGCATTTGATTATGAAATTTATCGATTCCTTCAAAGTACTCAAAAATTTGGAATCTCTCACCGTTGCGGATAAGGACATTTGTAAAAAGTTGAACTCCATTGAGCATCTAAAAAATCTCCGGTAAGGCGTTTTAACAATTCATCCAACTTTGCTTTTGATCTAAATTTTGTTATTTTAGAACGTTAGACTTACGATCAGTTCCTCCTGGACTGAGTCTCGTGAAAATACTGCCTAAGCTTGAAAACCTGACTCTTCCTCGAAATAAACTGATGTAAGATGACCGCTGATCTTTCGTACTTAAAGAGTTTTTGGACTCTAAATAATCCTTTTCTTTCTTTATTGAGCAGACGTGAATTGAAATCTCTAAATGGAAAAAAATTGAATTATGCTGGTTTTGGTTTTGCAGAAGATGTTCCAGAAAATGTAAAGCAATTGGCCAAGAATGTAATAAAATCTGAATATTTTAGTGCGATTATTTGAATATTTAATTTTAATTTGTTATTGTTTAGATCGGATCAGCCGAGGATTTGCAATCATATTTGAAATCCATGGACTATTCCTCTTGTTTTTACAAATACGTAATAAAAACCTTTTATTTTATGGGAACGTTGTCGACCGGGTCGTATCGAACCCAAGACATGTCAGTTCTGTTTGCCGGTTGTGAGATTAGGAAAGTCGAGAAGGTTTATGGATTTTATAATAATTATTTTATAATATTCTTAGAATTTATTACGAGCTGTAACCTGATAATCAGTTGCTATGAAATCTTTTTTTATCTTTGTTCTGATTGCCTATTAAAACATCGTTAATACTAAAGTATTGCCATTAAACGCAATTTATATTTCAGGGAATTCTGGCCCACATAATGTGGGGTCTCTTTGATGTGGAATATTGCGTGTTAGTTCATAATTAAACGAATTCTGCTTTTATTGATAATATATTGAAGTTGATTAAATTAAAATATATTCTATATGGGTACTTTGATTATATTTTCAAGGGATGCTATAACAGGATTTAAGGATATTTGGAGTCATGACTTTATAATGTTAGTATAATTAATATACGATTTTAATTCTTTTGCAATAAATCATTTTATTTATTTTTATTGCAGTAAAGTGGCCAACCTAGTTACCAGCTTGCAAATTTGTGAAGATAAAAGATTTAAAGTATGATATTTTGACATATTCACAAACATATTTGCATTGAATAAATAAAATTAACAGAATTATATTTTCATATCTAAGGAAAAGTTAGAAGACATGGAACGCCATTTCTTTAGACTGGTAAATAATCAGTTTATTTAAATGATACCTATTTGTAATCATAATAATAATCTAAAATTTATGGTCATTCAGTTCAAGCATCAGCCCTTAATAGATTATAAGAAGGGTTACATCGCCTTGAATCCTAACTCATCCATTTCACAGCTGTACAAGATAACACGTCCAGTTGTTTAGCACTTGTGGAAAGCCATTCAACTTGATTACAGATATTAATGAAACTATATTGTGAACCGTAGTGGTATTAATTGTCCATAATCTTCAGTTAACAACTTGGAACATGACGGAACATGTTATCATTAAAATGATGTTCATAATTGTGAATTTCATTTGTTACCTTAAATTGAACTACAAAACATAATGTTCGTAAATGGTAAGAGAAACTATTGCAATTGCGGGGGTGGTTGGTGTTGTGCATTGTGGCTATTGCTCACACGTTTGAAATTGAAGAATTGAAAGCACCCAATCCTCATTATGTAGTGTCGTCAGGTAACATTCATCCTATAATCCGTTAGACGAACAAACTACCAGAACTTTCGGAAATGATATCGTCTTGACCTCTCCCGACTTTGGATGAAAAACAAAGTTATCCAGAGATGTTGTGGGATGGATACACCCCGAAATGGCATCCATGGCCAAAAATTCAGTATTACTCAAAACCTCGGAACATGACGAACACACAGCCAAATCCAATCACGGGATGTTTTACCCCATCCGAGGATTGCAGGCACAGTTTCACAAACGATGAAATAGCAAAACGTAATTTATCAATCTATACAAGTTCGTTGACTCAATGTAGTTGAGACGAGAATTAAACATAACAGAGACCAATGCAAACTCCGAATTATCAGATGGAGACTGACGTTTAACTCCGAGATATGACTATTTTACCACACGTCGATACTGTTTTTTCTGATATATTTCTTCAGTTTATTCTTTGCCAAAAATAAAGCACACAAATGTTTATTCAGTTGAGCGATAAATACAATTGTAAACATGAGTGCAATTAGAATAGGAATGTTAATAAGATTCTGATTTTATTAAATATTTTAAGTTTTTCTTATTTTTTGCTTAAATATTTATGTTAATTTTATTAAAATTTTCAATAAACACATACTCTCACGACCAATAAAGACCTGACCGCCATTGGCAATTTGACAGGTATATTTGGTGATACACCTGCTCTTAGTTTAATTCAATAAGCTTACAAGACTAAAACGTCTTCGAGTTACGAACATAACATTTAAAATCTTACCAAGAACAAGCTGTACGTTTAATCATGAATTTAGTTCTAGGTTCTAAATTTCGGAAATTGGCTTTGTAGTACTAAAAACTTTAAAAAAAGTAATGTTTTATTAACGTCCGTTGCATATCTAGATGATTAGGACGGTGTTCCCGCAGCGGGGTTTGAACCCCGTACTGCCATCGTGAGAGACGCAGCCTTAACCGTTAGGCCATGCACTAAAAACTTAAAGTGCATCGCCAGATTAAAACTTTAAAAAAGAGCCTACATCTTAAGGCGTCTTATTTAATACAATAGTAATTTTTGTTGAATTAAATATTTTAACATAAAGTATACCGCATCGTTTTCAGGTTCGTAATAATTATTTCTTCTGCCATCATCAAACAAAAAGTGCAATGGGAAAAGTTAAAAGTTTGAGGGACTGCCTCTTAGAGAGTACTGTGGTCAATTTTGACAGAATATTTTTTGGAAATGGAAGAGGTTTGACGAGACGTTTAATAATTAATTTTGCTTAATTCATGAAATAATTGAATTTTATTCATGCCATTTGTAATACTTTTATAATATACTCAGTTGACTTTTATTGGCAAAATTCAATTAACGAACTCTGTGAAATAAAAATGACTAATTTTCTTAATTAGCAAAAGAGGTAATGAAACATATTTGCCTACCACCGGGCTTGTTTGAAGACATACAAGATAAAAGCCATGAAATGTGTTGGATAATACCCCACAAGTCCTTGATAGCTTGCTTGTCAAGTAGAGAATTTCTAAACTGGGTGAACATTGACATAAGGAGGAGGGCATTGACACCTGATGATGTGTTACAAATTGCAAAGTCCAATTTTCCAATAAAGCGATTGAGTTTTCTAGTGCAACGTTTGACAGATCCCATGTTTAAAGTCATAGAAAAGTTTTCTTCAACCATCGAAGTTCTTGAGATTGGTTATGATTTCGAAAAATAGTTAGTAACTATTACCACATTATATATTTAAAATATTATTTTGCAATAAAGTTGCTCTTTTAACTGGATAATTAAATTTCATATTGTAATTTCGTATTTGTATACATTTTATAATCTGATTATTAAGTAACTATTTCAAATACTTGTTTATATGATTAATTTCTATTTTGTCCTGTTAAAGTCAGTGGTACACGAAGAACTTTTTTTTCAATGTGGGAAATTTTATTTTTCAAAAGTTATTAGTTTAACGTCATGATTAAAATCTGTGTCAAATATATAACTATCCGTCGGATCAGACAAAGTTTATTATTATAATAACCACGTCGCTAACTGGATTTTAATTAATAATATTTTATTGTATTTCACAGTGTTTCACATAAACATCTCGACCAAGCTTTAATAAAATTTACGAAGTAGTTAGTAACTATTACCGCATTAAATATTTAAAATATTATTTCGCAATAAAGTTGCTCCTTTAACTGAATAATTAAATTTCACATGGTAACTTCATATTTGTATTCAGTTTATATTCTGATTATTAAATAATTATTTCAAATACTTTTTTATATGATTAATTTCTATTTTGTCCTGTTAAAGTCAGTGGTAACCAAGAACTTTTTTTTCACTGTTGGAAATTTTATTTTTCAAAAGTTATTCCTTTAAAAGTTATTTATTTAACGTCATGATTAAAATCTGTGTCAAATATATAATTATCCGTCGGATCAGACAAAGTTTATTATTATAATAACCACGTCGCTAACTGGATTTTAATTAATAATTTTTTTTTCACAGTGTTTTACATAAACATCTCGACCAAGCTTCAATAAAATTTACGAAGTTGAAAGTTCTTTCCATTGATCTCTCTGCAGTACCTCTTCAACTTCTCCAAAGATTCGATTTGTCATCGTGTTCTGAATCCTTGAAAAAACTTTGTATTTTTGAATTCGATTACTCATTATATAAAAATGAGGAGGAATTGCATTTGATTATGAAATTTACCGATTCCTTGAAAGTACTCAAAAATTTAGAATCACTAACCATTGAGGATGAGGACATTTGTAAAAAGTTGAACTCCATCGACCATCTAAAAAATCTGCGGTAAGGCGTTTTAACAATTTATCCAACTTTGCTTTTGATCTAAATTTTGTTATTTTAGAACGTTAGACTTACGATCAGTTCCTCCTGGACTGAGTCTCGTGAAAGTACTGCCTAAGCTTGAAAACCTGACTCTTCCTGTAGATGAACTGATGTAAGATGACTGCTGATCTTTTCGTACTTAAAGAGTTTTTGGACTCTAAATAATCCTTTGTTTCCTTATTGAGCAGATGTGAATTGAGATCGTTGAGATCGCTAAATGGTAAAAAGTTGAATTACGCTGGTACTGGTTATGGTTCTGTAGTAGTTTCTGAAAGGTTTAATCAATTGGCCAAGAATGTAATAAAATCTGAATATTTTAGTGCGATAATTTGAATATTTAATTTTAATTTGTTATTGTTTAGAGGGGATCAGTCGGGTATTTTCAATCATATTTGAAATCCATGGACTATTCCTCTTGTTTTCACAGATACTTAACAAAAACCCTTTATTTTATGGAATTGTTGTCGACCGCGTCGCTTAAAAACAAAGACATGTCAGTTCTGTTTGCCGGTTGTGAGATTAGGAAAATTGAGAAGGTTTATGGATTTTATAATAATTATTTTATAATATTCTTAGAATTTATTACGAGCTGTAACCTGATAATCAGTTGCTATGAAATCTTTTTTTATCTTGGTTCTGATTGCCTATTAAGACATCGTTAATACTAAAGTATTGCCATTAAACGCAATTTATATTTCAGGGAATTCTGGACCACATAATGTGGGGTCTCTTTCATGTGATATATTGCGTGTTAGTTCATAATTAAACGAATTGATAATATATTAAAGTTGATTAAATTAAAATACGTTCTATGTGGGTACTTTGATTATATTTTCAAGGGATGCTATAACAGGATTTAAGGATATTTGGAGTCATGACTTTGTAATGTTAGTATAATTAATATACGATGATTTTAATTCGATTGCAATAAATCATTTTATTTATTTTTATTGCAGTAAAATGACCAATCTACTTACCAGCTTGCAAATTTGTGAAGATAAGAGATTTAAAGTATGATATTTTGACATATTCACAAACATATTTGCATTGAATAAATAAAATTAACCGAAATATATTTTCATATTTAAGGAAAAGTTAGAAGACATGGAACGCCATTTCGTTAAACTGGTAAATAATCAGTTTGTTTTAATGAAACCTATTTGTAATCATAATAACAATCTAAAATTTATGGTCATTCAGTTCAAGCATCAGCCCTTAATAGATTATAAGAAGGGTTACATCGCCTTGAATCCTAACTCATCCATTTCACAGCTGTACAAGATGACACGTCCAGTTGTTTAGCACTTGTGGAAAGCCATTCAACTTGATTAAAGATATTAATGAAACTATATTGTGCACTGTAGCAGTATTATTGTCCATAATCTTCAGTTAACAACTTGGAACATGACGGAACATGTTAACATTAAAATGATGTTCATAATTGTGAATT
The DNA here is from genome assembly GCA_021613335.1 of Whitmania pigra. Lineage (NCBI taxonomy): Eukaryota > Metazoa > Annelida > Clitellata > Hirudinida > Haemopidae > Whitmania > Whitmania pigra. Next base: position 1,053,091 of record JAJTWR010000272.1, on the reverse strand, counting down.
TCATTTGTTACCTTAAATTGAACTAGCCAAATCCAACCGCGGATGTTTGACCCCATCCCTAATTCATGACGACCGCAGGCACAATTTCACTCGTCATTCGATAAATCACAAACGATGACATAGCAAAACGTAATTTATTAATCTATACAAGTTCGTCGACTCAATGTAGTTGAGACGAGAATTAAACATAACAGAGACCAATGCAAACTCCGAATTATCAGATGGAGACTGACGTTTAACTCAGAGATATGACTATTTTATAACACTGCTTTTTGGGGCCTCAGTAGCGACCACCACCACCACCACCTCCCCTACCACCTCTGCCTCCTCTTCTTCCACCACGGCCTCCTCTACCGTCCGATGTCCGGTCGTCGTGTTGGTAAAACTGTCCTCTGCCATAACCTCCACCTGGGGCACCTGGTGCACCACCGTAGCCCCCACCACCTCCTCCTCCTCCGCCACCATAACCCCCGCGTCCACCTGGCGCACCACCATAACCACCACCCCCTCCTCCTCCGTATCCACCTTGACCACCTGCACCTCCTCCGTATCCACCTTGACCGCCGTAGCTATAGTAACCGCCATTTTGCTCTCCTCCGTAGTTCTGCCTGGAATCCTGATTGCTCGCGGCACTGCCTCCGCCGAAGAAGTTCGAGGCCGGATTGTTGGACTGCTGCGAATCATACTGGGTGTTGTAGCCCCACTGCCCTCCTCCTGCTCCTCCTCGCCCTCCTCCTCTCCCCCCACCATGGCCTCCGTGACCCCCGTAGCCATCCTGACCCGCTCCGCCCTGGCTGTTGCGATTGTCGTTCCATCCTCCCTTGACTCTGTCGAACCCCCCTCGACCGCCGTCTGCTTTTCCTCTTCCGCCTCCTGAAAACATGCCACATTAAGAAGCATCAACGTGAGCCGCCAAGTCGACTCAAAATGGCTTAATGTTATTTACGTACTATTTTATTACTTTACTTATTATTATTATTAGGGGCAAATGTTATTTATGTATTATTTCATTACATCACATCTTAAGGGCAATTTATTATGTTACTAACGTATTATTTTATTAAATGCTACATTACGCATATTTTATTTTCTCCTTCTACCTCCAAAGCTCTGTTGAGACGGTTGTTGTTGCCTCTGCTGGAAGGACGGCATTTCAGGGGGAGGAGGTTCGAGTTCGTAGGCACGGCCCCCTCTGTCGGGCACCTTTTAAAAAAAAAAAAATTAAAAAAATAAAGAGTTTTTTTAAACAAACGAACAAAATTTAACAATTGTCCAAAAATCATGGAAATGAAAACGCATTGTTATGATTGTGGTTATGATTATTATTATTAACATCTTTACCTTCCCGATGAGATGTCTGTTGATGCTGCATTTCGTCCTTTCTCTGGACACTCCACTGCTCGTCTTCTCTATTTTTAGAATATCTTCAAGGAAAAGCAAGGACATGCCTCATTTGAATATTCAAAAGATATTGCATAAAGTTGATTACTTTAAGACTTGAATCTTATTTATTTTAAGACTTAATTCTTCACAATAAATAACAATTTGAAATTAATGATTTTAAAGCAAATTCATAGGACATTGCAGACCTTCTCGAGCAGCAAGAATACTGGCAATGGAAACTTCGTAGTCCTTGTTGAGCCTCTCCTGATATTTACAATACGTTTCTGTGACTTTATCTTCATTCTGTCGAAGATAATCATGTCATGCACGAGCGGTTCAATTATGGTGACATCATTCATAATTTAATTAAATAATTAATTTAATAATAATTTAATTTAACAATTATCAAAATAATTAATTTAATAATAATTTAATTTAACAATTATCAAAATAATTAATTTAATAATAATTTAATTTAACACAGCATTTTTCGTAGGAAAAGTAAAAAAGGCCTCGGGCCCCACTGGGCTTCAAAAAAAGTCTAAGGAAAACCCACTTTCTTGGCCCACTTGAACGACTGGATGGTGACGTCGAGACGGATGAGCAGCATGTTCCTCCTCGTCTCGTACTCGGCTTTGAGGGCCTCGTAGATGTAATTTATTTCCTCCCACTGCTTCGCGGAGAGGGTGGCTTTCAGGAGGGGCTTGCTCATGTGGGCGACCTCGATTTTTGACACGATGTCTTTGATCTGAAATCCGAAGTTATGGTGTAACTGCTAAAATCGTTACATTCTTTTATCACGAGTAAATGTGAACGAATTATTACGTAAATGTTTACGACGTCGCCAGCTTAAAATAAAAAAGTCGAAGCAAATAAAAACCAAACTAAGAAAACTCGATTAAAATGTTCATCCGGGGATTACTTTGCTCTCAACTTTGCTGAAGATCTGGTAGAAGTTGATTCCCTCCGGTGGTTTCGGAAAACTGAGTCGAGTGAGAAGCTCCTTGAGCAGGTTGGCTGGCGAGGATTCCTTCTGAAATAACAAAAATAACCGATTGTCGTGGCATTCGAAACATTTAAATAATTTTACCTTGAAATAACTTACTGTAAATAAATTACTTATCATCACCTAATAAGATGCGTGCAACATTACATTACCCGATAAACGAAATAAAAAATTGTGGCGATGAACGATTAAATGAACCATAACGTCGAGATAAACTAATCCCACGAAGAGACAAATAGATGCTTAAAAATGACATTCGACCTCGACAGAAATATGCCAACAAGACTGTTTTCTTGGCAGTTTTAGGTAATAATGATAATAGAAATAATAATAACATTAATAATAATAATATTAATAATAATAAACTTACAACTTCTTTCTTGGCAGTTTTAGGAAGCAGGTGAGGTTTTTCAACGGCCACGAGTCTGACCGCCTGAAGCTCGGAGATCAAAAAGTCGAGCAGGCAGACCTTGTTTTCTCGGCTCTCCAAGCGCTTGTTCATCGGTCCGTCCAACAGGACTTGAGGTATGTAACCACCTGCCGATTTGGAATCGTTTTTTGTTAACGAATTGATTAATATTTCGTTCAATTAAACGTAAAAATAAGTAGATCACGAATGATGAGAATATTAAATAACCAAATAGATAAGAAAATAAACAAATATTAAATAACTAATTAAATAATTAAACAAATATTCCACCATATTCCCTGAGGAATCCACTGAGCTCCATGACAAAGTTCTCTGAATCACCAGCTCCTGAAGGTAAAATATTATTTATTCACACAAATTACTGAAAATATGCATTTACAATTAATTATTTAGCATTTGTCAACCAATTGAATATTCACATTCCTTTCGCTACAGTTCTCAAAGCGATACAAATTACACATCCAACCTCACGAAAACACGTCGATAACGATTTATTTATTTTAATTAATTTATAAGAACCAACATTGAAATTTAATTATTAATAAATTTGTTCAAAAACAGCGCGCGACCTGATACGGCGCCGACATGTTCTTCGAGATTGACCTGTTTTGCCAGTTCGGAGGTCAACCATTCCACAAGTTTTGAATATTCAACAGTCAGAGGCTCCTCTAGGAGGCTGTCCAGCTTTTCCCTGCTCCCAACCCCTGTGTATCTTTTTAAGGTGAAGGTAGTCGTTTAATATTCATCATGCTAATTATGAACTAATTATCAGCAAATTTTAGCATTGAATACGATTCAATATTGAATGCAATATCTGATTTCGACAAAATATTTATTAATATTTGTCTGTTGGAGGAGTTTGGTTTGAGTGCTTATTGCATGATTTATTAACAATTTGTGGATTTTTCTAGTGTCAAACTATTTATCACTCAATTAGGATTTTGAGAGTTCATGCCTTTGAATGCAGGCTTATAGAGTACACAACTTCATGCATGAGCAAGTAAATTCCTTGTAGACCTAACCTAAAACATATTTTCATTTATGTTTTTTTTTGTGGAATACATCAACTAATAGTGACAATGATTTTTGGTTTGTCTTCAAGCATTTTCAAATAATATCAAACACACAAAGTTTCAAGTATAGTTTAATTGAAAAGGTTACAAATGATTAAGTAATGGATGTATGCTCTTGTGCTCTGAAGCACTTCTATTTCAGTGCTTAACGTTGCTTATGTTTGTAAAATTAGTACATTTCGTTAATTACAAAAACCTCCGATAAATCGCCATCACATCTATTATTCTCAATGTATAATTTACATATATCCTAAAATTAATATTTTACTCAAAAATTAATCAACAATCACTATTAGCCGTCTTTCGCTTAAAATTTAGTTGGTAAAACTGCCAGAGTCCGGTGTTACGCTAATTCTAAAAAACAGCCGCATCATGCTTCAGTAGAAAGCCGACATTGAATGAATATGTGATTTTGTAAATTAACGTAAGTAAATAAATAATTCTTACTGTAGATCTTGTAGTGCATCGATGATGATATCCTCCATGCCAAAACTTCGCCAACTACGTAGACACTAACAAGACCACACCGAAACGTTGAAAAGTCTAGCACCGTCTTCTTATACAATTCGACTCTAACACGACACTTTTCTGCGAGTCGCACAAAAAATAATCTGTTGTATATTTAAATAATAGAATTATTTTAAATTTTGAAGAAACTTAAACGATATTACATCGATGAAAAAAAATTATGCATCGTAAATTGCATTAACTCGTACAACATTAGCTGTTTACTGAATCTTAACTTAAAAGCTTGCACAATCACTGCGCACTTGTTGTGTCACTGAATTTTATAATTGTCTGTAGACTAATAGCCGTGTCAAAGAAGAGCTTCGGAATGTTCTGGTTAAGGACGACTAATAATTGCAGAAACGATGCTGAAGTGCTCGTGGACAAGAATTCTGTAACTTACTTAAAATTAAAATCTTTTTAAAATTTTTTTAAAATTTTACATTATTAAGGCTACGTTAAATTGAACCTATGTTGCAGTTCATTTGTCCGATTCATACGTTGCACAATTGAAGTTAATCGTAGGCGTTCTTAGGCACGAACAAATTTATCAAGGCTATCTATGTCTATATCAAGTTGTTATACGAAATAAGGATACGTTTGTTTAATTATTCCCTTTCAGATCATAGTCTTAGAATTTAATTTGCAAAACTTATAAGATTGAATTAGTACTACATAACTCATTTCTAAAAGCAGGGACTTTTTTTTCTGTGGGGGGGGGGGGAGTCAGGGGGAAACCGTCAGACCCAAAAAAAGGTCATCTCCTCAAGCTGTGCAAGGATTTGCCCCCTTGGAAAATGCTGAAATGATGTCCCCGTCTAGAAAATTTAAAAAATTACTATGAAAAATTTAATGAGCATGTATTTCTGCAGCATTGGTGATTGCGCATATATAACAGAAAATCTCATATATATATTGATTATATTATAAATAAACGGTTGGATTTGTGAGTACGTATAAAGCTTTAAGAGTTGCAATTTCGGACAGATGTTTTCAGTGTTATGGTTTCATTTCGGCACACACCATCCGTACATTTTGGATTCTGTTAGAGGCAAGCAAGGATCTCTCGGAGGCACTTTGGGTAGTTTGAAAGGCTGCGAAGGATCGCTTATTCTTTTGTGACTGCACTGAATAGGCCTTTTCGTTTGCTGTTCTGTCATCTATTTCAGTATTTGAAGACAGTTTTACGCGATTCCATTAGTTAAGATTTTCAACATTTACTATTCATTACATTACTTAGAAGTTAACTTTATAATACTAACTTCATCGTACAGTTTCACAAGAAATCCCCACTTCTCCGGCCACTTGTACATGTCACAGCGTGTCTCTTTTTCAAATACTTGACTGGAAGTTATGGATTAAAAGATAAAGCTAAGCCATTCAATTTTGCAACGACGAACTAACTCACGTCAGCATTTGCACTTTTGAAATGCTTACAAAGTGGGGACTGTCCTCAGTAGTCATATTTTATGAAGGTCCAGACGATAGGATTATTTTGATTTTGAAGCGAAATGTTTTATTTGTGTTTGACGTAGAATAAGTTTAAAGTTCACAAAGTATGTGTAAAAACAAACCAAGGATACAAACACCAAGTACAACACAAACGCGCGATTGAAATGATGATTGCTATTCTCCATAAATAATCTTAAATGAACATACAAAAATGATAAAAAAAACTCTATTATAAGAACATGCTTTTTAAAAATTATCAAAAGGAATCGTGGAGCAATGAAGGCCTCACCTTGGACGCGGTAATGTAATAATGTAAACACCGGAAACCAGTTAGTGTTCGTTCGCTCGTTCGCTAATAGTTGAAAATATTGATCTATTCTCGAACAAAATTTTATATTTTTTTCTTTTATTGCATGTTTTTGAAGTTTTGTGATTTTTATTAACATTACATAACTTTGGCCACATGATGGCGGAGAGGTAAGTAAGCCTTACAAAAGTTGTAAAATGAAAATGAAAAATGTTATGGGTCGATTGTATGGATATGTTTTTATTTTGATACAGCTTGTCGACTGAGTTTACGAGGTTGAATGTAAATGGGCAAAACGCTGGATGTGCTGGTACTTTTTTTGTTCCACTAAAACCAATATTGTTTGTTTAAATGCGGAATGTTTTTAAGCTTAATTTATGACAACATAATTAAATAAATTGATATTAATTCATAACACAACAGATTGGCATATGTGAACTTATTTCAATAAAGATATTGCATAAATTAGGAAGCATCAACCCAAACAGCTAGTAGATGGTAAAGACAACATTATGGTGACAGAGAGTTCCAGATTATATAGTTTAATGTTATGTTGCTTGTAGTCGGCATTTTATGTTTTGCAGAGTTTATCTGATAGATTCAACGTCTAGAATTATGTAAGCACAGATAAATATATAATAAAGGGATACAATCTTGTCAAGCTTAAATATGTAATTATTTAATTTCTTCTATCAAGGCCAAACTAGAAACTGGATTCCCAGCCAATATCCGAAGATTTGCACCGGACATCCGGATGGTCAGACATTCACGATAGCTTCATATAACGTCCTCTCGCATAACCTTTTGGCTCGACATTTGGAGCTGTATAACGGCTGCAATCAAAAACATCTAAAGTGGGATTTTAGGGCTAGGAGATTAATTGAAGAAATTGACAAATACCAACCAGATGTAAGTCAAATCTTGTTGATAGACATATTTTTTCATTGGAAATAAAGATTTTTATGCTTGGATGAGGTGCTGTGCCTGCAAGAAGTTCACAAAGCGAATTTTAAGCCCTTGTTGAATTCTCATCTGTCGAAGAAAGGTGAATTTCGATTGAACCGAGGAAATTGAAATTCGACACTTTTGTTGCCTATCATCTCCCAGGTTACCACGGCATTTTCAAGGAGAGGCCAGGAGCAGAAAACGAAGATGGCTGTTCGATTTTTTACAAGACCAACGTCTTCAAATTGGCGAAGACCAAGGCAGTCGAATACGACCTGTATGACTCCAATTGCCAGGGAAAGAGCAACGTGGCTCTGTTGGTGGCCTTGAAGTTCCACTCGAGGGAAGAGAATAACGTCGTCTGTGTCGCCAACACCCACCTGCTGTACAATCCGTGCCGAGGTGATGTAAAGACGACGCAGCTGATGATTTTACTCGCCGAGATGGACAAGATGACCTCGGAATACGAGCACCGGATCGAAACCGAACGAGGGGACGAGTACTTCCCCTGTCCCTCCATCCTCTGCGGGGACCTCAACCTGGTGCCCGACAGTCATCTGTACGGGTTCCTGTGCGGCGGACGACTCGACTGGTCCAAAAGGATCTTCGACCTGTCGGGGCTTCCGCTGCCCGAGTTCAAACCGCGTGGATTTTACGACTCCTGCTTGAAGAACTGCGTGTTCATACCCCACCAGATCACTCGGAGCTGCCGGTTCAAGGACGGTTCTTTCGACACCGAGCTGAAGAAACGCAGGAACGGAATCTTCCATCGGTTCCGTTTCGTCTCTTCGTACCCTCACCACTCGAGGCCCTTCGTCACCTCGAGCCACCAAGGATTCAAACTTAACCTCGACTACATTCTCTACTCGTGCGCCAGAACGGAACTGGTGGAAGGGAACGGACGCGTCCATACTTTTCCATCCTGCGAGAAGGGACTTCATCTCGTCGAGTGGCTGGATTTGCCCGACATCTCCGACAACGACGTAGGGCCGATGCCAAACCAATGGAACGGTTCGGACCATTTCTTGATCATGTCGCGGTTCACTTTCTTTTGATCGCCGTAGAGCGATTTCACGTCGTCGATGACGAACGAGTTTCGTGTTTTTAATACAGAGGGATTCGGGGTGCGTAGGTTTTTATTTTTTAACTCATGATCGGAACTTTTTTACGACGAGTTGATTGACATTTGCCTCGTGTTGGGACTTCACATTTGTTTGCAGTAAATATATTTTCAGATAAATTAACATTCAGGTTTACCGAAAATTTTGTGTCACCTTTTGTAATATGATTGAGGTGATTATCAACATAATATGAAATGAAAACAGTTGGTAGTCTTTTAGCATTTTTTATTTAGTGATAATGATAATATTTAGTAATAACAATAACAATAATAATCAATAGAAATGCATTAAAGCATTACTAATATTTGATTGACAGATGCTCGGGGTCTGTCGTCTGTTCTTCTTGTCATGTTTATATCTGCCCTTATTGATGTGTGAGAGAGTTTGTTGATGCTCAGTAAGTTATCTGGTTAAGGCATATTTAAGAAATTTTTGTAAATTTAAATTTTGCAGAGAAATGTCCTAAAACATTAATAAATTTGAATGAAACAAATTAATTAACAATTGTGGGTTATAATAGGAACTATAAAATAGAGTTGTGATAGTGGCAAGTTTGTTGAATCATGGATATCTAGATATGACGACTGCTATGTCTAGAGTTCCATGGTTGAATTTATGTTAGAAGATTTCAAAATTTTGTTTATGCCAATATGCAAAATTTTTTTATTGGAGAGAAACTACTTATTGTTCTTTGCCATCATTGTAACAGCTGCTTCATCAATTTACCGTCTGCTAAACTGTATCGAGACGTTTATAATCAAACTTCATGAAAACAAAAATGAATTTGGACGCATCATTTGTAATTATTGTAGTTCATCTCACATCACGGTAAAGTTAACAAGGCGTTATTACAAGCGGCGTTGGTGCAGCAATCATGCAAAATACTAAAAAACAACAAGCCTTGAAACAAAAATACCAGGGCACCAAATGTCGATAACTAATTAATCTTCTAAATCAATCTTGCTGACTCAACTTAGCTGCTCGTTCATGCAAAATTATTTAGGGCTCGACATATCGTTATTCAATAAACCATTATGTCAGAGATGAAAATGTAGCGTACGATTGCAAGCCGTCGACTTATTAAATTCTTTTCGGTCTAACATCGGGTGTCTCAGGTTAAATTTAAGTTAAATTTGCAACAGGCATTCTTTACTCATCAAATATTTTTCAACTAGCTGTTTCCCTGCAGTACTCTTAAAATTGAGAAACACAACAGGAATGGAACCTGCAATTGTAAGTGTTATGAGTTTGAATTATGTAGATGTTCGTTTTCATCACCGAAGTCTCAATAGTCTGGCATATATATACGACTAGATTTTGGACATTTAAATTCTAGGTCTCCTACTAAATGTAATTAGATTTTTATTAGAGTAAATTTTCATCAGAGAACATTTTACAATCCTCTTGAAATGGGATCAAGAGTTTTACTACCACTCGCTTCTTCCAACTCCTGCGATCATTCTCCCGGATTGACTAAACCAAACAACTCGAAAGTTGAAAGTGTTGGATTGAAAAGACGACTTGGGTTACTTTATGGCGTTGTCATCGTAGTCGGCCTCTCGATAGGAGGAGGCATTTACATCACTCCTAATGTAGTTCTGAGGTACGCAGGCTCCCCTGGCCTGACCCTTATCATCTGGATTATCGGTGGAGTAAACTCCATTCTAGGAGGCCTGGTCTACGTGGAGATAGGAATCAATATACCCATTGCAGGAGAAGGCTACCCATATCTTTGCGAGCTGTACAATCCCTTCTTCGGATTCATGTACGTCTGGCAGCATCTTCTAATTGTAAGGCCTGGTTCTAACGCATTGAAGCTTATTATTTTCGGAAGGTATCTCCTTAAGCCCTTATTTCAACACTGCGAATTACCCAGTGTAGCTATAAAGCTTTTGGCAACCGTCATGGCTAGTGAGTTCGTGTTGAATATAAATTATTAATTGTAAATTTTTAATCGGTAACTCTTCTGGCTCTCACATTGTTGTTTAGTTGGAAGTTTAGACTTATTTAAAATAATTCCTATTGTAAAGCTGTTATTTCAGTTATGATAACAGTCGCGAACTGCAGGAACGTGAAGTTCATTGCTAGAGGGCAGAGTCTTTTGTCTGGGTTAGCAGTCGCTGTCCTCTTGGCCTTGTCAGCCCTAGGCATTTACTACTTGGTCACAGGTTGTAATTGCAAATTTCAATAATGTACTATCAAGTTTATTTGATGGGCGGAATATTATTTTAGCCGGTGCTAAACGCTTGGACAATTTATTTATTTATTTATTTATTTGATTATAGTCCTTTGCATAACTGAAATGATTTGGACTTCAAACGCTTGGACAATCGATTGACTTGATTTTATGTATGTAGATAACCAATACCAGAAGTGTAATGTGGGGGTTTCCCTCTGACTAGATGAAAAAATATAATCTCCTCTGGTTATATGAGAGTTTGCCCCTACCCCTTTGAAAAAGATAAAATGACGTCCTTGATTAATAATCTGTCCTGATGTAGATATTTGATATTACTAAAAATACTGTCAACATTGAAAAGGTTTCAATGAAAACTCTTACTAGGTCAACTAGAAAATCTACAAGATCCTTTTAAAGATTCCAAAACAGGACCGGGCGATCTCGCTATAGCCTTGTATGCTACCCTCTTTTGCTACAGCGGATGGTTAGCGTAAGCGGATGTAAGAAAATGTTTATAAAATAATTTATTTGGATTTGTCTTTCTCAAAGGTCAGCCCTAAACTTTGTCATTGAGGAGCTTGAAAATCCTAACAGGTTGTATAGATGTTTCATCACCTGACATGTTTGGATATAAGTGTGAATTAAAGTTTAAATATATAATTATTAATATTATTATTGAGCTGTTTAATTTTACTTCAATTGTTATTTGCATAATTTTTCACAATTGGATGAATTATTATGATTATCCATCTCAAACACCATTTCCAGAACCCTTCCCCTTGCCATTGCTATCAGTAGCACTCTTTTGACGTTGCTCTTTACATTCGTCAACCTCACATATTTGCTGGTGCTTGACAAGCAAGAGACTCTTTCTTCTGAGGCTATTGCCATTGTAAGCATTGATTAATATTCGCTTTATATTCTCATAATGAACAACTAAACTTAATAGGTTACATCAATCTAATTTTGATGATCTTAGCCATAATGTCATAGAAAGTCTGACAGTATGTGAATAAAGTATCGAAAGTTATTAAAATTTATGTTTAAAGAGTACCGTTATGAAAGTATCATCAAAAGTTGGTTGGATAATGTCCATCCTGATAGCAATCAATGCCTGTTCTACCACCAATTCAGGTCAACTTGTGGCATCCAGGTAAAGACAAGAACGCTTGATAGCGTAGCATAATTTATTTGAATAAAGAACAAATAGACCTGTTATTATTGTTATAGAAAATTATTAATTAAATAATTCAGATAAATATGGGTTACTGCATAACCACAATTTTTCATTTTACATATAGATGTTCGTTGGTTCAAAATCTTAAATCTCCGAAAGGTTCTTCACCGAATGCTTTGAAACAACATTGCAATCGAATACGGACATATTTTTATATAGGTATCATATATAGTTCCTCGAAGAGGTAAAAAGTGCCGGTTCGAGACCTTTTCTGAGCCTCCCCTTTCCACCACTAGTCACCTCTAGTTCATTCAGTTGGAAAGTCAAATGTATAAAATAATAGGATGATATGAAGTTGCTCAAACTTTCATCTCATCCCTCTAAAATTATTACACCCCCCAATTAAAAAAACACTCTTGATTTGGAAAAATTTGGTGGGCCTCCCTGGAATGAGTGCAGGTAGAATTTTCCTTCGATGCCTTTCAGCATCAAATTAACAATAAAAATTTCATGCGTAATTGCCCATTTAAATTTTGAGATCTAATGTTCCTGGATCCCTAAACTTTTCTGGGCCCCGGTGCTACATTCACTCTCGTGGGGACTGACAGAAAGTAGTTGAATATAAAATTGTTTATCAAGTAAATTTATGTTTTTTTTTAGATTGGCATTTTCTGCAGCCAGGAACAAGCACTTGCCATCAGCTCTCTCCTTTATCAGCATCTCTCAGGCCACTCCAGTAATATCGGTCATATTCGTCGTAAGCTGAAGATAAAAGATTTTTTTGTTAATCCATTCAATCGACTTATACTCTCAACATTTATTGATAAACCAAGTAAAAAAATTAATGACTAATTATTAATTAACTGTAGGGCATAGTGACTGTGATCTTCATCTGGTCATTCGAGGTTGAATTGATAATGACCACCATCATCTTCAGCGGTCTCATGGGTGGCTTTCTGGTCAGCATCGGTTACATCAGACGGCGCTTAAAATCATCCTCCGTGCCCTCTGACAAGTTCAAGGTAAATCATTGATTTATTGAAACATTTAAGCATTATTACTTAATTAATTACTTGGTTGGATTTATGTTATAATTGTTACTTGACTAGAGGATTTATTGTGTATAAATAGTAAATAATAACAAATATAAATACTACTCTTAGTACTGATAATAATAATACTAATATAATTAATGAAAAACAAATTCAAATAACATTTCAATCTCGAGGTCCCGCTAGCCATTCACGTTATCCATGCATCTTCCATCTTCCTGTTTTTGCTTGTACCTCTACTGACCAATCCCACGAAAGCAGCTGCTGGGTTCCTATTGGTTCTTGTCTCCTCATTAGCATATTACCTTATGTTCGTGCAGTGGAAAGTCATTTCCAAATGGAGAAGATTAGGTTTGTACTCATTAAGATCAGAAGTGTTTAATTAATAACGCATATTCACTTACTTTTCACGGTTAAGTTATTAGCGTTCATTATTAACCTGTAATCTCTGCATAACAATCAGGATCAAAATATTGAATCAAATCAAATATTTCAAATATGTATCAAATATTTACTAAGTCAACTTTTTCGACTGTCTCACAGAAACAATAAACTCCTTCATACAAAAGCTACTCAACTGTGCCCCAGAGGAGAAAAGCCAATGACCTACAAAGGGCTTGCCTTCTTTCCTTTGGAATGTTAATACCTTGGAACACATGAAGGGCTGACATTTTTTAATGGAATTAGTTTTTTCTTAATTTTTTTTGCAAATAAATTGAATGTATTTCATTGACATAATGCCAACCTCGATAGAGTTTTCAGGCATTTTGAGAGTATCTCGGGTGATTGGTTCTGTACTTTTAATAATGACTTTATGCACAGGTTGAAGTAAGTGGGGATTGTTTCTGGGATGCAACAACATTCCAAGTCATTGGTGCAATTCACTCTCAACCCCGTCTCAGAGTGGCAATATGCAGGGACTCCAGGATTTGGAGGGGAGACAGGAGAAAGCAACGGTTCTCCCTGACTTTGGATCAGATCCAAAAAAGGTCATATCCTCACGAGGTTTTTTCCCTGCCCTTGAATTTTGGCCAGAAGCAAAAAAGGTCATCTTTCCAAGCTCTGCAAGGGTTTCCCCTCTCCCTTGGAAAATGCATAAATGACGTCCATGGCAATATGTCATGACGACAGACTTACTCAGTTAGAGACCAGTAGACGGACAAAATTTTGGCATGACTATCGACCGCCTGACTCACCAAGCTCCGTGACCGTCGGCAGTCTTAAGGCGCCATATAAATAAATTATTATTATTATTATTATTATTATTATTAATTAATTAATTAAAACGTCTACCGTAGATACTCAAGTATAACGCGAGACTTTTGGATTTGATTAGCTTAGGACTAAGCCGGTCGAACTATAAACAATAATTTTAGTGCTGTTTAGAGTAGCCCTGGCGCTCTGCAGTTTAGTCATTATATATAAATTTGATTAAATATTCTTTGGTAGCTGATTACCTTGAACTTTGACTTTTTGAAGTCAATTTACTTTGTGTTTTACAAATGGAAAATGATGAAATTTGTACTGTATTTTAATAAGTTTCATTGTTTGAAATCAGCCCTCGCGTTATATTCGCGTCTTGAACTTCTCCTTAATTTATAGAGTGAATTTCCATCACTCGCGTTATACAAGGGTGGAGGTATACTCGAGTATTTCGTTAATCGTTATATCGTCTTTTTCGTTCTATAGTCTAGGAGCCTTATGTGTCACACTTAATCCAATATGTGAGTACGCAAATATTTATCGCTCAACATATCGTTATTCAATAAACCATTTTGTCAGAGATGAAATATAGCGGACGATTGGAAACCAACGACTTATTATTAAATTCTTTTCGGTCTAATATCAGATGTCTCAGGTTACGTTAAGTTAAATTTAAATTCTTAACTCATCAAATATTTTTCAACTAGTTATTTCCCTGCAGTACTCTTAAATTTGAGAAACACAACAGGAATGGAACCTGCAATTGTAAGTGTTATGAGTTTGAATTATGTAGATGTTCGTTTTCATCACCGAAGACACAATAGTCTGGCATATATATACGACTAGATTTTGGACATTTAAATTCTAGGTCTCCTACTAAATGTAATTAGACTTTTATTAGAGTACATTTTCATCAGAGAACATTTTACAAACCGCTTGAAATGGGATCAAGAGTTGTACCACCACTCGTCTCTTCCAACTCCTGCGATCATTCTCCTGGATTGATTAAACCAAACAATTCGAAAGTTGAAAGTGTTGGATTGAAAAGACGACTTGGGTTACTTTATGGCGTTGCCATCATAGTCGGCCTCACGATAGGAGGAGGCATTTACATCACTCCTAATGTAGTTCTAAGGTACGCAGGCTCCCCTGGTCTAGCCCTTATCATCTGGATTGTCGGTGGAATAAACTCCATTCTAGGAGGCCTGGTCTACGCGGAGATAGGAATCAACATACCCGTTGCAGGCGAAGGCTACCCATATCTTTGCGAGCTGTACAATCCCTTCTTCGGATTCATGTACGTCTGGCAGCACATTCTTATTGTAAGGCCTGGTTCTAACGCATTGAAGCTTATTATTTTCGGAAGGTATCTCCTTAAGCCCTTATTTCAACACTGCGAATTACCCAGTGTGGCTATAAAGCTTTTGGCAACCGTCATGGCTAGTGAGTTCGTGTTGAATATAAATTATTAATTGTAAATTTTTAAATGGTAACTCTTCTGGCTCTCACATTGTTGTTTAGTTTGAAGTTTAGACTTATTTAAAATAATTCCTATTGTAAATCTGTTATTTCAGTTATGATAACAGTCGTGAACTGCAGGAACGTGAAGTTCATTGCTAGAGGGCAGAGTCTTTTGTCTGGGTTAGCAGTCGCTGTCCTCTTGGCATTGTCAGCCCTCGGCATTTACTACTTGGTCACAGGTTGTAATTGCAAATTTCAATAATGTACTATCAAGATATTTGATATTACTAAAAATACTGTCAACATTGAAAAGGTTTCAATGAAAATTCTTACTAGGTCAACTAGAAAATCTACAAGATCCTTTTGAAGATTCCAAAACAGGACCAGGCAATCTCGTTATAGCTTTGTATGCTACCCTCTTTTGCTACGGCGGAAAGTTAGCATAAGCGGATGTAAGAAAATGTTTATAAAATAATTTATTTGGATTTGTATTTCTCAAAGGTCAGCCCTAAACTTTCTCATTGAGGAGCTTGAAAATCCTAACAGGTTGTATAGATGTTTCATCACCTGACATGTTTGGATATAAGTGTGAATTAAAGTTTAAATATATAATTATTAATATTATTATTGAGCTGTTTAATTTTACGTCAATTGTTATTTGCATAAGTTGTCACATTTGGATGAATTATTATGATTATCCATCTCAAACACCATTTCCAGAACCCTTCCCCTTGCCATTGCTATTAGTAGCACTCTTTTGACGTTGCTCTTTACATTCGTCAACCTCACTTATTTGCTGGTGCTTGACAAGCAAGAGACCCTTTCTTCTGAGGCTATTGCCATTGTAAGCATTGACTAATATTCGCTTCATATTTTCATAATGAACAACTAAACTTAATAGGTTACATCAATCTAATTTTAATGATCTTGCCATAATTTCGTAGAAAGTCTAACAATATCTAAATAAAGTATCGAAAAATTATTAAAATTTATGTTTAAAGAGTACCGTCATGAAAGTATCATCGAAAGCTGGTTGGATAATGTCCATCCTGATAGCACTGAATGTTTGCTCTTCCACCAATTCAGGTCAACTGGTTGCATCCAGGTAAAGTCGAGAGCTTGATTTATATAGCGCACCATAATATATTTTAAAGAATGAATAGACTTGTTATTATCGTTATAGAAAATATGGATTACTGCATAAATACAATGTTTATTTGCATAGATTTAGAAGCAGGTGTTCGTTTGCTCAAAATCTATAATATCAGCAGGTTCTTCGCCGAGTGTTTTGAAACAACATTGCAATCGAATGCGGACCTACTTTTTTTATAGATTTTATATATATATCACGCCTGTGACAGGTAAAAACATAATGCGTCATAATTTCTGCTTTTTTGAAAAACAGTGTCATCCGTTAGACGTAATAACAACATAGGCTATATTATATGTACATTTCAATTAAAACACTGGACATGAAAACAACGCACCAAATATAGATTTCATGATAAAACACGGAGTGTTTGGGTTTGCGCGATGTACTCGGTGGAAAAATGAGAGAATCGCCACATATATTGCTCTGGCACTGTAACAGGGCTGTCCATCCCGCGGCCCACCCCAAGTTTCTATTCGGCCCGCAAAGCTACTCTGATTTTGTAAAATAAAAATTATATTTAAATAATAGAAAAGTAGTTTTAAATTAATTTTTTTGTAATATTTCCAGTTGTTGATTTGTTCTTTCTTTGCTTGTATACATATATCCATGCTTTGGCTGCTAAATTAGCGTGCTTTAAACTTTAAACGTATGCATAAGAAACGGAAAACCGCTGGTTCAAATTTAAAAATTCATTTTTCTTGTGATGGAATATCTTGGCAGCACTTTGTGCTTGATTTGCCAAACTTTTACAGCCACTATGGTTTCATCATCAGACAAGTATACCAATCTCTCACAGGACGCCATTAAGATCAGTGTTCTACCCGGAATGAAAAACACGAAATCGAGGTTATGATCTCTGTCACAGGCATTCATTTGCCAGAAAATGGCATTGCTCATTGCGACTTCTACTGTTGGAGCAGACATGT
Organism: Whitmania pigra; assembly: GCA_021613335.1. Classification (NCBI taxonomy): domain Eukaryota; kingdom Metazoa; phylum Annelida; class Clitellata; order Hirudinida; family Haemopidae; genus Whitmania; species Whitmania pigra. The sequence goes on along the minus strand of JAJTWR010000272.1, from coordinate 1,035,716 downwards.
GCAAACAAAACCAGTGCCAGATTGCACATTAAACTGATCACAAGTTATAAACCTATAAGAGTCTTCTAGCTTAAATGTAGCGTAAAGATGTATTTTGTATTTTAATGTTTTTTTAGTTGTGAAATTGCTAATCCGACCAGTGACTAGAATGTTTGTTTTATTAACGTCCGTTGCATATCTAGATGATTAGGACGGTCATCCCGCAGCGGGGTTTGAACCCCGTGCTGCCATCGTGAGGCCAGTGACTAGTTTATATATATATATATATGGCCGTCCGGTCAAAAAGGTTATACTCTATAACAATATCACTTCAAAAAAAATAGACCACGTAATATGAGCCGATAAACCAGACTGAGCCGCAGCAACTTAGGCGGATACAGCTAGTAGTTGAATATAAAAAGGAAGATTGTTTATCAAGTAAACTTATGACTTTTTTAGATTGGCATTTGCTGCAGCCAGGAACAAGCACTTGCCATCAGCTCTCTCCTTTATCAGCATCTCTCAGGCCACTCCAGTAATATCGGTCATATTCGTCGTAAGCTGAAGATAAAAGATTTTTTTTGTTAATCAATTCAATCGACATACACTCTCATGATGTCGTTATTAATATTTATTAATAAACCTTCATTAATTTAATGAAGTTACAAATTAATGACTTGTTATTAATTAATTAACTGCAGGGTATAATGACTGTGTTCTTCATCTGGTCATACGATATTGAAATGATACTGAGCAATGTCATCTTCAGCGGTCTCGTGGGTGGCTTTCTCATCTGCATCGGTTACGTCAGAAGGCGTGTTAAAACTGCCGCCATGCCTTCTGACAAGTTCAAGGTCAATCAGTGATTAATTTATTAAGCATTTAACCATTATTACTTAATTAATTAGCTGGTTGAATTCATGCTATGATTGTTACTTGACTAGAGTATTTATGATACATAAATAGTAAATAATAACAAGTATAAATGCTACTGTTAGTACTACTACTACTAATAATAATATAATTAATGACAAACAATTTCAAATAACACTGTAACTCCAATCTTTAAGGTCCCACTAGCCATTCATGTTATCCATGCATCTTTCATCTTCCTATTTTTGCTTGTACCTCTACTGACCAATCCCAAGAAAGCAGCTGCTGGGTTCCTATTGGTTCTTGTCTCCTCATTAGCATATTACCTTATGTTCGTGCAGTGGAAAGTCATTTCCAAATGGAGAAGATTAGGTTTGTATTCATAAAGATTAGAAGTAGTTTATAATGCAAATAATTATTATTATAATCATTAATATTATTATTATTCATCTTAGCATCATCATTATAACTTAACCAAAAAGTGATTATAATAAAGTTATTAGAGAAACGATCATTATTTGATGCCTGTAATCTGTGGTTAACAATCAGAATCAAAATATTTGATCAAATCATTTGACTACGTCACAGACAAAATAAACTCCTTCATGCAAAAGCTACTCAACTGTGCCCCAGAGGAGAAAAGCCAATGACCTACAAAGGGCTTGCCTTCTTTCCTTTGGAATGTTAATACCTTGGAACACATGAAGGGCTGACATTTTTTAATGGAATTAGTTTTTTCTTAATTTCTTTGTTTGCAAATAAATTGAATGTATTTCAATGACATAATGCCAAGCATTGGATATTTGTGATAGGATGTAATAAGCTAATAAGCATGACCAACTCAAACCTGTATATATTGAAGTCAATTTTTAAATGAATGAACTTCAACTAGCCAATAATAAACTAAAATACATCTATTGATATACTTAAAATTGAACTTAACAACTATAACTTAACAAATAATGTTGCATTTATACATGATAAGCTCAAGCTATTGCCACTGCAATTAACATAGCAACTTATAATAAAAGACAAATAAAATGTTTTACCAAAATTTATTTAATATTTCCAAAATAAAGCACTTTTTAAGGCATAAGAACTACTGTCAAGTTGCCTATAACACTATAACAAAATAAAATGATAAATTCCAAGCTCAAACATTCTTATAATCATCAAATCTATCAACAAGTTCACGACAAGATATGGTTCCTCTGAGAACTTGACTTTTGAGGTCATCTTCATTCTTCTCCAACTGACTTATTATCTTCCTAATGACGAGACTGTACGTTTTCCTGATCAACTTGTGCCTTAGAAACACTTCTCGCTCTAAAAGTTCTGCCACCGTCACAGCAGACTGATCCTAAAAGTTTTCCATTATTTTAAAATATTTAAAATGTTGCTGAAATTGAAAATCTAGACTGCAAATAAAAATGACAAAAATTTAATAACGACATTACATTGACTTCATCAGACAAGACCCATTTGATTTGGTTCCTATAATTCTGCCGAGCTGCGTTGGTTTCGTGGTCGCATAACACGTCAAGCCTTGGCTGGTTTATCTTCTTCATGTAAAAAGCTGTCCATGAATCCACTATGCTCTTTGCCTTGCCTGCTAATAAGTTGTCAGAGTGTTTTGTGATGCTTTGTACAGCTCGAGCTACAAAAATAAGAGTATTCAAAAATTTCTCTTAACATTTTCATGTTCTCATGATTTTCTTTAAAACACATTTATTACAAAGCATCTCACCGATTTTTGTAGACTTTAAAACGTCTACGGACGGTACTTTTTCAAATAGAGTATTCAGACATTTTGAGAGTACCTCGGGTGATTGGTTCGGTACTTTTAATAATGACTTTATGCGCAAAATCTCATCCACATTTACGACCCCCTACATAAACAATTACATTAGCTCATCATTTAATGTTCAACCAATAATGCTTTTGCCTGGTACCTTTAAATTTTGAATTGTCAGTTGTTTAAACCGTCTCTCCTTTGAATTAGAAATCTTTGTAGATTTTATTTTAGAAATCGGAATTAAATATTTGTCCATATTAATAAACGTCTATCCCTACAGGTAGGTAGGACACCGTCCTGTCTTAATAATATTTTATACAATACCAAAACAAATTAATACCGGGAAAATATGTAATTAAAGAAATATTAATAATTGAATGCAAACTAAATTTCTAAAATTTTTTAAAACAAATATGTTTTATATTAATTTAAAAAATTATACTTAAGCATGATTTTTAAAAAATGCAAATTAATATCATGCAATTAACATAACATTAATTTATAATGGTTTAAGGAGACTAATATCTGTGTGATAAACACTCCTAGTTTTTTAAATCAGTATCCAAATTTTAATAGGCGTATTTTAAATACTTCTACCGAATCTGAATATATTGTTTGCTCAAAATAATAATGTTAAATTGTATTTTGTTAAATAACTATTTTAATATATTTAAATTGTAAATTTAAAATATTATACACCGCAACTTAAATCATATGGACTATGAAGCTATCGTTTGGTTTACTTTTTACAAATAAATAAATTTTCTGATTTTTGTTGGTCTGCGATGTACGGTGTGGCGAGAGAGGTCATATTCTTGTTTTTTTTTCTTTCTTTTTTTCGCAGAGTCATCAATTTTATATTTTAGTTAGTGCGTTGAATTTTCTATCGAGATTGACACTTGACATTATTCATTCTCTCACCTTAGCTGTTCACTAAGATATCAACATTATATCTTAAAACATAAATTATGTTTATAGGTTGGTCGCAAAATTCTTGCTTTCGGCAAGGGCAGGGCATGTTTGAACGAATGGAAGAGAGGATTTTACAGCTTTACTTCAGTCATTACCATCGATTCATTGCTCTGGATGCAGCAACCTGTAGACCTAACGGGAGAGGGAATAAAAACTCGGATGGAAAATAAAGAGTGGAAAAATCTTTGCAATTTGCACAGGTATGTGTGATCTCTACCATGAACATGCCACTTCTCATCATTATTCTGTGATAATTAGCATCAGAGGTTCATGCTAACCTTTTTTTTGCAATTTCTTAGGTTTAATGCCGAGAGGACTAAGTCATTAGGACCAGACCTAAGCGCAGCTTACCTCATCGTAGCAAGTGGTGGACAGGTGAAATTTAAGAACAGAGATACTTGGTTTGAGAGGAAGTCAGATGGCAGGTTTGACCTTCCAGTTCCATCTCCTGACAACAAATTGGAGGCTATTGATGCCAGTGGAACAACATTCATGCATCTGAGTGTGGACACTCTCGGTTTGGAACATTCAAAAATAGTTTGAACGATTGTAATTTATGGAAGATTCTGAATGGCCACTGCAAGCAACATTTTGGAAAACGCTTTTTTTTTCTACAGCTAATCTCGAAGAGTTACGTTATCTGAACCTTAGCAACTGCGTCAATGTGGATGACTGGTGCCTCGACAAATTGTCGGTGAACCGAGAGACTCTGGCGATCCTCGATCTTTCCGGGTGTCCGAACGTTTCAGAGAGAGGACTCACCTGCCTGCACAGGTTAAAGTAAGTGGGTATTGTTTCTTGCAATCCATTCACAACCCCTTCTGAGTGGCAATACGTCATGATGGCATGCTTACTCAGTTGCCGTTATTATTTGTTATGGCAAGGCCAAACAGCACGATTATTTTTCCACAGAAATCTAAAGAAGATAATCCTTGACAACATGCCCAACTTGCAACAACCAAAAATGACGGCATTCATGTTGGAAGAGGCGCTGCCGAATTGCATAGTCGAAGGCATAGACTACTCTGACGTTGCACAAGAGCCTCCTGCAAGTAATTCTACATCTACCCTAATCAGCTCTTGGGAGAGCTTTGCCAAGAGTCACTTGCACGAAGTCTCTGATGCCCTCATGAACAAATTCAGTGAAGACGAATTCAAAAAATACGAACAAAGATTAAAAAGAAATTTCATTACATAAACGTTTATTGAACATTCTTCTCTTCTGTCTTTGCTGGATGGACGTCCAGCTGAAATAAAACGAAGTTATGTTGATTTATTGGTGCAATTTCAACAGTTTTTTTCGATGATCTTACCACTGTTCCATCTAGGACGTGCTCTTGGTGGCTGAGAGCAGCGTTGTATCCAGTCTGGTTCTTAAAGGTGACGAAACCATATAACCTGCTCCATCCATTCTTTTTCTGGACATTAAATTATTTGGTTAGTCGGGCTAACTGGCTGCGAACGCATTAGTAAAACTTACGAAAACAACGTTGGAATGCCCTACAGCTCCGAACCTTTGAAAATATTTTGTCAGATCTCCTGTTGGGTGTTAAATGAAAAGGTCAAAAAAATGGCATGGCTTCCACAACTTGACGAAGTCATTCAAACTATTCGTTACAAGCTAAAAATCACCATTGCAAAGAGTCCATTTAAGATTTCCAATAAAAAGTGTGAGATTTTTTGAAGTAGACATCTCTGAGCGAAGCCTGGTCTTCCAAACGATGAACGGAACTTCCGCAAAACATAAACATTAACCCCGACCTTGGCAGTCTTGTAATATTTTTAATAAATTAAATTTAACGCTACAAAATTGTAAATCAAATAACTAAAAATAGTTTTGTTAATATTTTAAAATAAAATATCTTGCGTAGTGTTTAAGATTACCGTTGTCATTAGATACTTGGAAGCAGTGCTTGAGTGTTTATTTGAAAAAAAGCTAAGAGACGTTCAATTGATCCAAGATGGCACAATCCTTAAAAGAGATGAATTCTGCTCTCATCAATGGTCTAGGTTTAGACGACGGATTTAGGCTTCCCGTTGCAAATGATGAAAACAAGAAATTAGAAGAGAAAGTAAATTGTTTTATTATGTTTGATATGCACTTGTACAATTCTATGGTCATTATAAACTAAAAGCGTAAATGTATTGCATAAATATGAAAAAAACAAAAAATATAAACCGTTTTCATTTTTTTAGTATTTAGAACTTCAAAAGCAGAAAACTACTCTGCTAGTTCATTTGAACGAAGAAAATGACAGAGTTAGAGACATCGAGAGTCATGCAAAGAATGTCAAAAATGAAATTACGTTTATTCAAGTAAATTGGGTGCTTAAAAAATTATTAAAGTCCTCAAAGTATCTAATGTACCTGAATTATTAGATGTTACTTCTGGCTAAAGGGAAAGAAGTGAATGATGAAGATAATTTGGTGAGAATAAAATCAAGAGAATGTAAAAAAATGGAACATGAAATCTTGAATCTCAACAAAAAAGTGCAAGACTTAAAAGAGAAAGAAAATGGCTGTGAGGTAAGGGATTATAACTACATTTTAAATCAACTCTTACTTTTATTATTAATTAAATTAAAGTCATTATTAACCACAACCATTACGCCCTTGATAATAATTAATTAATTTGTGACAGAATTCAATGTTCAAGTTAAACCAGAAGATGGAAGAGAGGAAGCAACAGATGGACTGGGACCAACAAACGTTAGAAAATTGGTTCGAAGAGTGCAAGCGTAGAGATGACAACATCACTTTCCTCGAGAAATATTCTAGGCAAGATGAAGCAAAAATCAAGGTCAACTTTAATTATTTGGAAATAAATAATGCTAGGTACAGAAGCCCATAATGGTTTAGATAGACATGTATACATATGTATGTATGTATATATGCTTGGTTGATTTTAATCTCAACAACCGTAGCAATAACTGCGTGCTGTGCAGCAGTGATGTTCGCATTTGTGGTTGGATGATGAATTCTTGGGAGTTCTAGGGAGAATATGGATGAATGTCCAAATTTGCCATAGAAGAAGATGCACTAAAATTCACGAATAATGTGTTAAAGTATAAATTCATGAATAATGTATTAATGTATAAATTCATGAATGATGTCTTAATGTATAAATTCATGAATAATGTCTTAATGTATAAATTCATGAATAATGTCTTAATGCATAAATTCATGAATAATGTCTTAAAGTATAAATTCATGAATGATGTCTTAATGTATAAATTCATGAATAATGTCTTAAAGTATAAATTCATGAATAATGTCTTAATATTTTTTTAAATTACAGGAATTGTCCATGAAAATAACAAACCTATCAGAAGATTGTTTGAGTCACAAGCAAAAGCTTGATCAGGAAGCTGTAGAGACACAAGCGGCTCAGGTAGATTATCAGTTTGTAAGTTTGCATAAATAATATGAAGTAACTTTATAATTTAACTTATTATTATTATTAATATTATCATCATAATTATTATTATTATTATTATTTATAATTCCATTAACTGGAATTTCATTTCTTCCTTCAAGTATGGGCTAGAAAAAATTGCAAACGACTACCGAAAGTCTCACCAGGAGAGAAAAGAACTTGTCCAACGATGGCAGCAGACTTTGGAACAACTCCAGAAAAAAGACTTGGAGATGGATGAACTCTCACTGGTTGGTTGATTGAAAGTTTTAAATGCAACGGTTGGTTGATTGAAAGTTTTAAATGCAATGGTTGGTTGATTGAAAGTTTTAAATCAAATAAGAAAAATATTTAAAAAACAAAAATTAATCTATGGCCACAAGTATTGCACATTTGCTACTTTACCATTCCTTTATCACTGCAACAACCGTCTGCAAGAATCATAAATTCGTGTTGCTATATTTATCGCTCTCAGAAAATCACGGAAAAGAAAAGAGAAGTGAAACTGAAAGAGGCAGACATCAAGGACACGGAGGAGTTCCTCGAGGCCGAGAAGAAGAACAACGAGGAAGTGGACACGAGAATCAAGATGGCCGAAGTGATGCAGACGAAAAGGAGGCAGTTCATGGTCGATTTGGAGGCAGCTAAGCTCAATGCATCTGGAGAGGTAAGATGGCAAAGCTTGTGAATCATTGTCATCATCATCATCATCCTTGTCATCATCATCATCCTTGTCGTCATCGTCATCATCATCGTCAATTGTCAATTCAATTTCCGACATTTTCCATTCCAGTTAATGGCCGTCAAGCAGGAGTTGGAGAGGACAGCAAATGACCTTGAAAGTTGCAGAGGTCAGGTCAAAGGTCTGAAGCAGGAGGTTTTGATCAAAAGGAACAAGTTGGTGGCATTTGAACTTATCCTATTAATTGAGGGGATTGTGATGTCAGAACTTATTGATAAGCTTCAGTTTTTACAATTTATGTTTCAAATTATTCTAGATTTATTTTATTTTATCTTATTTTACTTTTATTTAAACAATCATGTTTTCGATTTGTGCTTTTAAAAGATAAAATGTTTAAAGCAATATGAATTTATTTATAAATTATGAACCGATGCATTTAAACGCAACAAACTTTCTTGTTAAAGAGTGTCGGCCATCGCAAAGGAGCTCGAGGATCTGAGGGATCAGGAGAAACAGCAGTCGAAAGGTGTCGTCAGTGCAGAGAGTCGGACGAAAAGGATGGAAGAACTGATGGAGGATGAAGAGAAGATGCAGAGGAGACTCGAGGAGGAAATTAAAACTCTGAACTTTCAACTCTTCAAGAAGCAACAGCTCGTCCAGGAACTCGCGACCAGAAAGAAGAACTTGGAGGGAGACATTCAGGCGAGTTGTTTTATTTTGATTCATTTTGTTCAATTTAGTTTTAGTTTTTTTTATTAAATTTTCAAGTTAAAATAATTTTATGCATTAATTAATTAGCCTGGGTGTTTTGTAGACGTTGTATTTGAATGTCTACTTAAGCAATAAATGTCTTCCTAGGAAATTCAATTGTAAACAATTTACAGCAGGTACTTATATTACCCATTATATAACAATTATATTTCATTTTAATATATTCGTTATTTAATGCATTGTTGTTATTATTACAACAGAGTGCGCAAGTTACCATTAAGAACCTCGGACAAAGAATGGAAAAATTGAACCAAGAATCGACGAAGCAGACAAAACTTCTTTACAACCAGGTGCTCTTAGCAGCTATTAACAAATACTGACAATAACAACATTAATAATAATTAAAATAATAAATAATAATGACAAATAATAATAAGCCAAATTCTATTTAAAAAGTAAGATTTTAAATTACAATATTTCAATTTATAATATTTTAATTAATTTTTACTCGATCTCTTTTGACCACCAGGACTACCGCATCCAAGAGTTGAACAAGAAGCTCGCAAAACTCCAGGGCGAGGTATCGATGGACGAGGAAGATGTGCTTGGAACGACAATCAAACGATTGGAAGACGAACTCAACAGGAAGAACGAACAACTGCAGTTTGCTCTTGGGCAGCATCAGCGCATCAACGTATCGTTCGATTCGTTTACTTTTAAATTCGATGTCGTTTATGTTGAACACTCATTGGCTTGAATGATTATTAATTAGTAAAATAAAAACTGTTGAGTATTAGATTTATTAATTAATTAAATTTAACGGGTTCTAATTGCAAACAACAGGAGGACATCAGAAGATTGAAGCAGGAGTGCGACAAGTTGAAAGGAACGAGGAGCGATTACTCGAAGAAGTCTCAAGAACTTCAACTGAAGATTGAGGTCACAGGGAAAGCTTTGAAGGAGCTGATTGGTCAGAAACAGGTCAGTTATTTTTAACTGACAAAGATGGAAAGGTTAAAACCATTAAATAAAACCTTCTTTGTAAGGGCCGATCGTGATTTACCCTCGATGGATTTTAAACAATTTTCAATCAAAATCTGAGAAAACAACCCGATTCGAATTCATAATTTTAAATTTAATTTCATCCAACAGGACAAAATGGTCTTCGAAAACTTGAAAAAGTTGGAGCTGAAGAGACTGAGGAACATGTTGTTCAAGAAGGCAAAGGACAACATGTCAGTTGAAAAAGAGGTCGTCCTTATGAAGGGAGCCATGGAAGAGAGGAGACAAGAGATTAAAACGCACAAAAGCTTGCTATTGGCTGAGCTGAAGATGTTGGAGGAGGAGCTAAGGAGGACCAATATGGAGCTTCAGGAGAAGGTCACCAAGGTTGATCAGTTGAAGAAAAGGTGAAAGACAAAATATAAACAATGCAGTTGTAGGACCAAATAAAATAATTCTTTATAATTGCATTTCATAACATTTGATTTTCTTAACCACTTGTTACTCAATAGTTAATTAAACTTCACAGAGTTAAGGGTTAATGAAATTTGTAACAATTTATTTGAATTTAATGTTTTTATTCGTATAAATATTTATGTTCTTACTTTCATCTGCAATTGAATGGCAAAGGTACGACATCATCACAATGAAGATGAATCAAGAGGAAGGGGAGGAGTCTGTTGTGGGTTATTTGATCAGGGTGAGTTTTAAATGTAAAACATCATTTATTATTATTATTATTATTATTATTATTATTATTATTATTATTATTATTATTATTATTATTATTATTAATTACTGCCAAAAATAAATTTTAAACATTTTCAAAGAAAGAAATTTTCTCAGTCAATTCATCCATTACACATCTGTGCATCGTCATGCATTTATTTGGTCGATCTTAAATCACCAACAATTAACAAATTAAAAGAATTGCAGATCACTAACACCCTCATCATTATAATCACTATCATCATCAGGCAACTCAAGAAATGGAGGAACTGCGACTGAGAGGAGACGAATTGAACTCAAAGATCCTCTCCAAGGAGCAGGAATTGATGGCCTTCGAGAACACGGTTGCCCTGGTCGCAGGGAGGAATGAACTTCAGAGGAATGCCATTCGCGGGGGAGGAGCCAATCTCGGTAGGATTTGACCAATTAGAATTATGTTGATTTGTACGTTTGTATATTTTTAACATTTACATTTCCAAAATAAAAATTATCTAACTAATTTATCGAAGCAGGTGAATCTACTTTTTATTAGTTAAACTTTTAATATTTCAAAGGGCACAATGGTTTTAAGCACAGTCAACTTGTGCATCATCTTGTGACTTGTGTGCTTATTAACTTTTCAAGTTGCTCAATCTTCCTCAGCAGAGCAGGATTCCGAGAGACAAGAATTGGAGGACAAGTTCAAGAAGGTCGTAGACAGGTTAAAGGTCAAAAAGCAAGACTGCAGCCAACTTCTAGAAGATAATCAGGCAGGTATTGGTTGTTTATGATAATTATTATTTTATTGATTTTAATTTACATTCCAGAAACTTGGAGATCAACTTCAGGATTTGAAAGAGGAAAGTTTTTATACAGAAGAGGATTTGACAAGGAAGAAGGTGAAATTAATTTGAATAAATCGATAAAATTATTATTATTATTATTGTTGTTGTTGTTGTTGTTGTTATTATTGTTATTATTATTTTTCAACATTTATCATCATCATCACCATCACCATGAAATTAATTCTATTAAGAACTTTTTTCCTTGCATGTTTCAGCAAGAATTGTCGAAGCTCAAAAAAGAGCTGACCGATCAGCATGCAAAGTTGGAAAGAGTTGTAAGAATGGTCGGGAAAAAGTTAATTCATTTTAAATTTTAAATTTGTCACTAATAATTCTCAGAACAAACCGCAATCTGCAATTTTACTGCAAGAACAACCGGTGCCGTAGTAACTATAATTGTTGTTATTATTGTTGTTTCTTGACACACAGAACACAAAACTGTCCAAAGACCTAATGACCTTGATGAAGGATGATCTCTCAGATAAAGAGGTTGTTAACAGCTTTCACTTTTTGTGGCTTTTTTATTATTAATAATTTAACAGAAACTAATAATTTATCAATATTTCAACAATATTTAACACAAATACAAAACACATTTGACAGTAATTAATTTTTAATTAATTAATTATTAATTTATTATTAATGCAACCACTTTTTAATTTGACCATCAGCTCGACATCACCATCAGAGAACTGAAGGAAGTCAACAACATGGTTGCCAAGGAGATCAATGTCATCCTGAGCGAGTATCCTTCTCTTCAAACCCCGATACGAAAATATTTTGATGAGGTTCTGAATATTCATGACATTTGTACGATGTTGTTTTTTTGTAAATTTGTGAGTTGCCCAATGAAGACACAATAAACCTTTTCTGTTTAATTAATTAATTAAAAATTAATGAAAAAAAAATTTTGTTTCTATTCTAGGCCAACCTTCGTTTATCTGATGCTCAATTCAACCCACGATCTTCATCTCTGCTGAGTTTAAGGACCTCGCAAAGTCAGGCTCTCACACAGAAACTATCAGCAGGCAGGATGAGTTCACAGAAAGTAAACACCGTCTCTGTAACCTTAAAAGATGCCATTCCTCAGTTCGAAGGTATGGCTTTCTCAATGCCCTTCCATTTATCTCTGATGTTTACTCTCTGAAGAGTTTTTTTTACCATGTTTCCCCATGTTTAAGATGCATCTTGATTTTGTGAATAACAAGGCAAGAACTTGTAAGCAAAAAAAAATGCATACAGCCACTATATAACACACACCCAGCCTATAGACCGTAAACTTTTCTGGAAATAAATAGCAATTTATACACAGGAAAATATAATATTAATATTAAAACAAGAAACCCTAGGATTTGTGCAATTTTAATTCGGTTTCAGATAAACCTTTGTCAAGGCCCACTTCCATAACAAGTTGGTGTTTTGCTAAAGTTTAATAAAGTTTGTTTGAGCATTTCAAATGGTTCAAATGAGTTTTTTCAGGTCGCCATTCAACCTCGCGTAGCGTTAGGAGCCAATCCAGCAAAAAATGAAAAATTTTGGGAAGCTCTCCAAAACAATCATGTTGAATAAGGCCCAGATGCATATCTATATTGAAAATAACATGGAGTTGTAACTCGATTACTTTATTTTAACAGCTTTCAAATGCTTCATTTTCCTTTAAAAACTGGTTCTGGAATGCTGAAGTATTGAACTTGCGATTAAATTTTGTTTTGTGTGGACTAAAAGAATCTAAAGTAATTTCTTGCTCTAAAAGGCCGTCCATAAATGAATTCAGGGGGGAGAGGGTTCACATGACTAACTCATTATTATTTGCATTTACCATTAACATTTACCTTTTTATATATTTGAATTTTGTTCATTTTGCTAACTAATAAAGACATTAGTTTTAATGCGCATTTATAAAAAAAAAATAATATTTATATCTTTTTTGAGAGGTAGGATCGTACTAGTCAGGTGTGTAGTTCTGTGACAATGAGGGAGTGAAAGTAAAAAAAGTCAAATTTGTATTACATCATTTATGGACATCCCTTAAGTCAAATGATTGATCGCGATCGAATGCCAAGCATGTGTAACATGTTTATATTTTTAAATGTTTCTTTGTTTTAATAAAAATATTTTTTACTGTTCGCAAAGAACTCTTCAAAAAAATTAACATTTCTTTTGCAGTTTAGACATACCCCAACTTGTATGTAATTAGTGGGCGAGATATTGACAAAATGGCGGGTGGAGGAGTGGTCGTGACAACGCTCTTGTTTTATGTTTCGTGCTCGTTACTCGTCATAAATCATTTCACAATAACAGGTTAGTTGCTGTGCGCGGACATTGGTTTTAACAACTTTATTTTCTGACGCCCTTTATCGGATTGCAATGTTTGTTTTTGTTTGAAATTGCGGGTTTAGTCAACATTTTGTTGACATATGCAGAATTATTGTTATGCAATTACTAAATTTATTAGTGGACATTTGCGCAATTTCAAAAAATAGCGAATAAGTAAACCAATTTGTTGACTGTTTATTTTGTGTTATTGTACTAATATTATATTAAAAAACACAGCTAGCAAACATTTTTGATTGACTTGGTGTTACGTAACATCACAGATTGTATTGATTGTAGACATTGTACACAATCGTGACTGTTTTAGTTTGAAATATCATTGATGATTTAGACACCCCATTTACTATATTTACCTACAGAAAAATTCAACTTATAAAACAACTTGGAGGTTGCATAAAAAAGCTTCAGCTATCAATCTAACTTGATTGATATGTTCTCCATTTCAGATGCCAGTGATTTATTACGGCTGATCAGTTAATTGGGTTTTGTTTCAGTTGACTGCTTGTCATGCCTGTGCTCACCCTGTGAAGATTTCTTGAATGAGACCTGCCAAACTGGTCCTGGAGGAAAGTGTTTTGCATTGATCCATGAAGAGGAGGATGGACAGCAGTATTGGACGTTTGGATGCGTCACACAAGAGGAAGGAGGAACACCGCTCATGGTTTTATTTTTTTGGTCCTCCGTTTTAGTAAAAAGTCATTAATTGAGGCTGACTTATTGTACCTCGATTGAAATACGTGACACTACCATGATTTATAGAATTAAAAAAACTTTAACATTAACTTTTTTAACATTTTAACTTTAACTTTAACTTTAACATTTTTTTTTACTAACGCAAAATGTGCTTCTTGGAATTTACAGTGCATGGCCAACTCCATACCGACCCAATATCCGCGCGCGATAGAATGCTGCGACAACGAGGACTTCTGCAACGACTATCTCGAGCCGCCCATCCACCTCGCCAAAACCCTGCCGCCCCCCGTAAAACAGAATTCGTCCACGGACAACCTGACTCCCTGGGAAATATTCGGCCTGTCGGCAGGTGTCACTCTGACTGTCCTCTCCGTGGCTTTCTTCTTCATATGGTTTGTTAGGACGCTACGCACATGGCACTTTATAAATTTATTATTATTATTATTATTATTATTATTATTGTTGGCATCACTCGAGACTTGCATCTTGGATGACCTTGTGTTATCGAGACGTTTAACTTTGTCAAAAGGTGCAGAATAAGACAAAAGGGCAAGTGTGCGAAGTTCTTGAAGAGCAAAGAGGACTGCTTGACCTTCGAGACGGAGAGTCACGTCATCAACGAGGTCGCCGGGGTCAGCTCGGGAAGTGGGTCAGGTCAGAGGATTCTGGTGAGTTCGAATGCATTTTAACGCAGTTTGGACGTTTTCACGATTTCATTGCTCGACTTGCAACATTTAAACGATTAAACTTTATATATATATATATATATAGTAAATGTACATATTTAAGAATAAAAATTGTTCAATTTTCTGTCATCTTTTCGGCACTACTGGGTTATTATTATTATTTATTATTACTTATTATTACTAAGATTTTGCTCTTAAAACATCGAGGCAGTTCTTAATGGTCATTATTTTAAAATTAAATCTTTTGTTTCATCTTAATCTTTTAAACTGAACTTTTAAAGGTCCAGAGAACCATAGGCAGGGAGGTGGAGCTGAAGCAAGTGGTTGGGAAAGGGAGGTTCGGCGAAGTGTGGAAAGCCATTTACCAGGGCGAGAGCGTGGCTGTCAAGATTCTTCCGACCACTCAGGATGCCAGCTTTTCCAACGAGGTGGAGCTTTACAAGACTGTCCTGGGCCACGAGAATATACTGAGTACGTGATTTGTCTTACCGCACGAGTACGATCGTAACGATTCCAATTCCTCCCTAATTTGATGATACGTGGATTTTTGACTAATGAATATTTTATTTATGCTAATCATCTCATCTCTCTTTAGGGTACATCATGGCCGACATAATAAGCGGGGACTCGGGCACGAAAATGCTTCTGGTGACGGCCTACCACGACAACGGCTCCCTGTACGATTACCTCAACGCGCACGTTTTGGATCTGCCGACGCTGTTCAACATGGCCCTCAGCATCATGGGTGGACTTACACACCTGCATTCTAACATCAGCGGAATTGCCGGTTTCTGTGGGTATCTTGTTATTATTTATTATGGGTAATTATAACAATAACTGTTATTATTGTGAGCGTCTCATTATTATTGTCTTTGTTTTTGAGACTTGAGCTTCCTTTACATTTCCTTTCTTTTTCCAGCCAAACCGTGCGTCGCCCATCGTGACTTGAAGAGCAAGAACATACTTGTCAAAAAGGATCTCACGTGCTGCATTTGCGATCTCGGACTCGCCGTCAGGTACGTCAATGGCTTTAATTTACGTCAATATTTTAATTCATAAAGAGGAAATCTATGGTGTAAAATACAAGACGTGATATTTTTTGTTCCCAGTGAGACGGGGTATCGAGGGGAAAGCCTGAACACCAGACAAGGAACTGTGAGGTACATGGCCCCTGAAGTTTTGAACGGGACCATCAACAAATCCAGTTTCGAGTCACTGAAGAAGGCCGACATGTATTCGATCTCGCTCGTCTTTTGGGAGATGGTGCGAAGATGCGACTCTTCCGGTGAGGATTCGCAAATCAATGTTTTTGATTTTGAGATCGTCGTGATTATTGGTCCGACATGCCAGACGGCACGAATCAGAAATGGATGTTTCGGATGTTGACATAGAGAATTGTTTTTAAAAAAAAAAACAAAAATTTCAGAACTTTTTTTTAAAGACTTAAAAATATTCTTTTCACAGGACCTCCAGAAGAGTACCAGATCCCATATTTCAACGACGTCGTCAACGATCCGAGCTTCGAGGAAATGAAGGAGGTCGTCTGCACCCACGGTATCAGACCGCCCGTCGACCCGAGATGGCTTCAAGTTCCGGTAAGAACCCACGGTTCTCAGTTCGAGTTAAAAATAGATCTGCAGACTAGTTTATTTCTACTCGGAGTGTATATAATTGATCGACAGGCTATTAAAAAACCTCTGGACGATTATTGCCCAACGAGACCAATAATTTGCATATTTTAACATTTACCAGGCACTGGAATCTCTGGTGGGCACGATGACCGAGTGCTGGCACGCCTCTCCTGAAGGCAGGGTGTACTCGCTGCGAGTCAAAAAGAACCTCATGGAGGAGAGGGACAACCTCAACAAAGAGCTTCCACTCGTTCGAGTCCTGTAAAGTCCGACCGATCGACCTACACACACCGCCGGAAAGAAACGAGAAACTTGCAAAAGGTTTATTCTTACCTCAAGAGCATTATTTGTTTGGACCGTGTCGGAAGACGGAAGCGATGTCGAGGCCGTCGGTCGCGACGTGCGAGTTTGTCTTCTCTCGATTTCTACTTGTACATAAACGACTCTTAACTACCTCTGGGAATATTGTTTTGTCGATGTCGTTGAATGAGTGTCGATGCGACGAGAGTGTTGTGAGCGACCTTAGTACCTCTCGCCTGAGTTACATTCTTATCCTCGCATTAGTCGAAAATCTTGTTGATGTTGATGCACCGATGGTGAATATCTGTGTGAGTGAGTGTGCCTGTGTGAGTGAGTATGGCTGTGTGAATATTTTTATTTTGGCTTTTTTTTAAATCATGTTTTGATCCACAGATGCTTTTTTGATTCTTACCTTGAGTCTTTGATGTCAAAAAAACAACGTTATCTCGAACTGCATTAAGGCGACATATGACAACTTGCTGTTAATTTTTGATATATACATACATATATACATTTTTTTTTAAATTTCGTTTCTTGGCCTCAGACGTTAATTAACTTACATCACCTCAGTTCCGTGCAGAAGCACGTCGTTTATTTTATTTTTTAATCCGATCATGACGCATTCGTCGTCCCCGGCATTCGCTAACGACAGATGACACGTCGCCACGACTTTTTTTTGCAAATTTTTCTCGAACGATTTTTTTAACGACCGCGTCCGTGTCGACCGAAAACCCTCCGCATTTTGTATCCACGTGTCAGACGTGTTCGTCTCTTTGTGTTTGTTTGCTTGCTGGTTTGTCTGTCTGTCTGTCTGTCTGTTCGTTCGTCCGAGGAGGGTCGATTTTTGAGTTTTTTGATGTTTTTTTATACTTTGAGTTGAAAGTCGTCCGCTGTTGGATGCATCACATTTTAAAGATAAAAGAAGAGCGATTGCATCGTTTCGTTGTTTCGTTGTTTCATCGTCGTGAAGACTGCTTCATTATTGCTTGTTGAATGTCGACTCCGTCGCACGATGCAGGAAAGTCTTGGGCTCGCACAAGATTTCAGTGTTCGTGTTGTCATATCAGCACTATGCCTATAATAATAATAATAATAGTAATGATAATAATAATAATTATAATAATAATAATGATGATAATAATAATTCATAATAATCGTAGAAAGTGGTGAAAGTGATAGTGACAAGTCTCAGACAGCAGACTATCGCTTAAAGTGATGCGGAACCGTTGCTATTAGGGTGGACTAGTGTCTATGTCGGTACCAAGTTGTCGTCGTTGCTGTTCTTGTCAGGATTATTGCCATTAACGATTGTGTCGTCATTGACGTCGGTGGCGCCTCCCCGAGGCGTCACACCGTAGCGTCATCGACGTCGACGCTGGTGTCGCAAGAGATCGTGACTGGCTGGTCTTCAAGTCTCAGCTTGGGCACTGGTTCCCTGTGGAAGGAAGATGACGAGGTGAGGGTCTTTCTGGCCTGTCGAAGTTTCGACGATGGCCTGACGAACTGCTGCACTGACTGACCGCTCCCTTTGAGAGGATGATCCCATACGTCGATGATGACGCTGCGATCTTGTTGGCTGTCGCTTTGTCGTTGCTTCGTCGAGCCTGACTTGCCCGCAGAACCGGCCGGTGACCCTATGGGCAGGTTTCTCTGAGGTGGGTGTATGGGAATCGGCAGGAATCCTCCTCCCTGATGGGCCGCTATGCTCAGCCTTCTGACTTCCTCTTGTATGGAGGAAAGTACCGTCACCTTTGTTTTGAAATGATATTCTTTTACGTAATTATATTACTGCAGGAGGATGATGATGACGACGATGATGATGTGATTGTATTTGTACTAACTATGATAACTCCGAGGATAATTTCAGAATTAAATGAAAATGTCGAATAATTCATGGAAAACAACAACAACCATTGAAGTTCATTGAGTTCAGCCACTCACAACAGTTAGCAGGGCATTCTGATTCTCCGACATGAGCTTCCTAATGTGGTCGATGTCGTTTCTCACTCTCTCGTCCTCTTTACTGCTGTTCTGAACGTGCTGGAGTCGTACATCGAGGATCCTTAGGGTCCTCTGGATGGAATCCAACTGGGGTATGGAAAGCAGTTGGATCTGAGGCTGGTGGACCTGGAGTTGCTGAGATGTGCCACCTGGAAGGAAAGAAGATGGGGTTATTAAAGGGGGGGGGTACGGTTATAGGGGTGGGTATAGGTGGGGTTGTAGGAGGGTGGGTATGAGAAGGTTGGATTTATTACTCTGTAGCGTGCTTGATTGACAGGTATGGGGAATACGATTTAAGACTAGGATTCTGAATTGTTACCTCGCTGTGTAAATCAAATTACAAAATGACGTGGAACGGAAAAATAGAATGGCGTTGAAATGTTATACAATAAATTATCAATTAATTAATTAAAACAATTAACTCTAAAAATAACCAATTTAAAAAAGTTGAATATACAATACATGACAAGTGAACAAATATTTCGAACGGAGGACAGACAGACAGACAACAACAATGACTCACCACCGCTTATGTGACGAGACCTCTGTCTGACCGCCGTCTTCATGGATGACTTGCGTCTCACGTTTGATTGACTTTCGTCGCACCAGGCGCTTCCTGTGGCAGCCCTGTAGCCCGGAGGGGATATTGGATCTGCGGGAGACGAGTATGGGTTGGCAAACTTTTGCTGACTTTAGGATTTGAACCCTCAGGCTTTAAGCCGATTGTTAGACTTACCTGGCGGTTCCCTGCAGTCAATAGAGCTATTTATGGTAGTATTGGTCATTATGTTTTCTCCTATCACGTTCACGCTATCCTTGCCTGTTATGGAAAATAGTTAGTGCTTATTTTAACGGTGTTTTATGTGCATTTGAAAAAAATGAATTATTAGGAATTTTCAAATTGTATACACTCAGTTGTTACAGCTGAATACATTCATTAATTGTTAATAATAACATAAGCAATAAAATAATAATAATAATAACCACAAAAGTATAGCAAAAATACTCTAAAAATACTTTTTTTCTGAAATAAAAAAAAAAAAAAACCTGTAATCATAATCATACTCGATATTGATTTGAAAACTATCATCATAATCATGCTAGATATTGATTTGAAAACTATCATCACAATCATGCTAGATATTGATTTGAAAACTATTATCACAATCGTGCTCGATACAAACTCTCCTCCTTCTGTCTCTCCAGCTTGAACATGTACCTCCTGACCAGTCTCTGAAGAATGTCCGAATAGGAATGGTGTGACGTTTCAATGTGCATGTTCTCACAGACCTCATCACGTTTGTTCTGCAGTTGTTGTTGTTGTTGTTGTTTTTTTTTTAAATCAAAAGATCAAAAAAAAATTATTATAAAATCTTATTTTTATTTTATTTTTTTTATCAGATATTAATGAATTTAATTAAGGCATTAAGCCTGACATTATAATTATTTATAAACTTAAAAGAAAACATCGGATTTAAATAGCCATCAAAAAAGAAGATGTTATTCAGCATCCAAAACATGTTATTCACACGTACATGTACGTGTGTAGTGAACAGCACACGTTAACGAATGAGTCTACAACGCTGTGGTACAACTGTCATGTTTTATGAATTAGATCTTTTTTATTGCCTGCTAATTGAAGACACCTCACCTAGTTTTAGAATAATGTTAATTGCACATTTTTCATTCGAAAAACAAAACGCACCCACCTTCGCCGCTCCGTGCTTCCGGCCCGGAGACTGGTTCTTGGCACGGGAGGACGATGCGCCATCTGCCGACTGTTGACTGCAAAGGCAGCAGAGGGTCTGCCTTATGAAGCCCCAGATGTAGAGCATGGACTTTGGGGTTGGAATTACGTTGAAAGGCACAGGGAGAGTGCCCCCGTCGTCGATGTAGTTCAACCAGAGCCCTGTCCTTGCGAACTTCCACTCTACATCGCAGTCTGTCTGCAGTAATAAATTGAACCGTGTTTCGGTTGTTACTTATAGTCCAAATCATCTGAGTTATGCAACGGACTATAATCAAATAAATAAATAGGTTGTTATTTATTATTAATAAATTGTCTAAATATTATTAACAAATATTATAT
>JAJTWR010000272.1:835000-1010000 GCA_021613335.1 Whitmania pigra | reverse complement strand
ATTTGCGTGTTTGAATTTTTTACGATCCGAATTGTAACCCAGGCGAAGAACCTCAGAAAATGTCGGCTTTGTTCGTCTACAGTTCCATCTTCATCAGCGGAGGTAGAATTTCATGGGAGCGAATGAATTTATTTAATGAACAAATTTATGAGATGAATAATTTTTTATAAATATAGATTCATTCTTGAGACAGATTATATCTCAGAGAAGGGAATTTGGCTGGCAGAGTATAACGTGTTGATACGATGTTGATGATGATGATGATGATGATGAGGATGATGACGACGACGACGACGATGATGGTGATGATTATGATAGTGATACGGTGGTAGTGAGAGTTGTTGTGGTACTGGGAGGGAAAGCTTAAAACAACAGCAACTGTTGTCAGTTGAAGAAAACATTCGACTATGTAATATGGCAACATTTGAACTTAATAATAACTTCCAAATAACAAATAATAATAATAATGGTAATAATAATAATAATAATAATAATAATAATAATAATAATAATAATAATAATAATAATAACAACAATAACAATATATATATGGTCCATTTCAACGACATTACAAATAAGAATGAAGGCAATCTTTCAGGAATAGGAGGCTGGAGGTTGCATAAATTACTGGTTGTGCTGATGAGCTTGAAACGAATTAAGACATTCATCTTATTGTTCAAACTTATCTGCCGGATAATGATAAGGATGCTATTTTAATGCTATTATCAATCAAGTACATTCTAGCAAATATTTTAATAAAGCGGTGAAAATGTTAGCAATAAATAATAATTGATTGGTGTAATATCTTAGTATCTCGTACAACTACGTTTAATTTACGTGTATTATTTCAATATTTAATTGATGTAATGCAATAATATCTAATTGTTGTAATATAATAATATCTAATTTATTGTAATATAATAATATCCAATTGTTGTAATATAATAATTCCTAATTGTTGTAATATAATAATACCTAATTGTTGTAATATAATAATATCTAATTGTTGTAATATAATAATATCCAATTGTTGTAATAATATCTAATTGTTATAATAAAATAATATTAGACGATTTAATTTACATTGTGAGTATTAATCATGCATCGTTTACAACCGACAGTAAAAAGGTTTCAAAGAGAATAGAAACAGGTCGTCGAGTCTCAGAAATTCCCAACCGACAGAATGCGATTCTCTGGAAAAACCTGAAAAATTTACGAACTCACGAGCAAAACACGGAGACTCCACGTTCGGTTTTTCCGGAAAAGGTGAAGGAAAGATGAAGGAGAAGAAAAGAATTAACCTTACAAACACGAACATGCCATGCAGGAATGTGGAGTAACATTGTCACAAGACATTACCAACCAAATATCCAGAACATGAGGCAGATTTGGACGTTCGTCATGAGCACATTGGCGGGCCTGAAGGTGGCCATGAGCAGCCTGTCCACTCTCTCCGCATAATCCTCCGTCCTACTCCCCTGGGTCCCCTGAAGGTCGTCGAACCTGAGAGAGGTCACGTTGGGCCCTCCACCCGTGTTGGAGAAGGCAAAGAGATCCGTGGTGAGGTTGTAGGTCATGGGGTAGGTCTGACTGTCCAGGCGAAAGGTGGCGGCGGCAAGTAGGACGAGGAAGCAGAGATGGGAGAAGGTATGTGTGATGAACTTCGAGGCAGGACACCGTAGGGCTTGCCCGATCTAAAAAAAACAAAACAAAACAACAAAACAAAGAGAAGCCAAAACATGGGAGTAAAATTAGCATCGAATTAACCCGATGAAATCCACTGGCATTTCCAGATGGAGAAGACGAACGAACAACCCGTCGGTTGGAAAACAAACAACGAATACGCCCCAACGATCACGGATTCTGCACGGAGGCTCGTCCATGTTTACGGCCTCGGGGTCGCAAGGTCCACGGACGTTCAAAGGGCCGAGATAGAGGGCCGAATGACGGACAGACAAACCAACAAACATAAAATACACATAAACAAAAGACTACCTGACTGTTGGGAAAGATGATGTAGACGATACAAAACAAAGGCACAAGCGGTATGCAGGTCAGCCACATGATCAACTTTTTCCACAGGGCCAGGGACTGCATAAAGCCCATTTGGGGGCCATACCAGATGCTGGTCAGATGTTGTTGGCAGTTGGGATGAGCCACGAACTGTTTTTTAAATGGTCGAATGGAGTGGATAGGTCTAATTCATACTAGATATAAAATCTTTTTCTTAAAATTGTTTTATAATAAATAATAAATTAAAATACAAATCCAAAGTTAAACGGAAGAATTCCGAATAATAAATAATAGAAATTGTAAATAGAAATAATATAATTATTTTAATAATTAAATAAATTATTTTCAACGTTCTTCTCCAGTCATCCGCACAATCATCACGAACAGACGTTACGTTACCCATCGAGGCGATCATACTTCCTCGATCATCATGACGGATTTCAAAGGCAAACAATATTCGCTTAATTCATTCAATAATTCATTCATTCATTCAGCCATTCATTCATTAAATCATTCATTCACTTATTAATTAATTAATTCATTTATTAATTCAATCCTTCCCATATACATTCATTCATTTACTTATTAATTCAATAATTCCAATCCATTCCAACCTTCTTCTCCTCGTACTCCATGGCCATCTTGAGTCTAGCCAAAGGATCTCTTGACTTTCCTATGTCACTGCCCTCACTGAGTACAGCCTCGACTTCCTGGGTACCTCGGCACAGATCCATCAACTCGCAGGCAAATACCATGCACTGGTCGACCAAAGCCAGGTATTCGTTCTTGAATGAATAAATTGAATAAGATTCAGTAATTAATTAAATAAAATTAAATAAATTAATTAAATGAATGATTTATTATTAAATGAAAAGAATTTAATTTTATTCGTTCCAGGGAAAAGTGCTCCTCGATCATCTCCAACCAGCAATCGCTTCGACTGACATGCAAATTGAAAGCTTTTAAGAAAAAATGACTGATGAAAGAAGGAATTGTTTATTATAATGATAATAATAATAATAATAATAATAATAATAATAATAATAATAATAATAATAATATAATAATAATAATAATAATAATAATAATAATAATAATAATAATAATAATAATAATAATAATAATAATAATAATAATAACAACAACAACAACAACACAACAACAACAATAATAATAATAATAGTAATAATAACAGTTAATGTTTGTAATAACTGAATGGTGGGTAGTAAGGCCAACGTTCAGCCTCCCCGTCCATCAAGTCCAATCTGGCGACCTCTTTCCAATCCTTCGTCGCATCATTCATGCTTAGAGTCAGTCAAATTGGGAGCTATTCTCGTCTCGCTCACGTGATCGCTCGCCGGGAAATACAAACCCCGGCCAGTCGTGCGTGACCGGGACACTCGGTCGGTTATATTACGCGAAATAAATAGGTGTCCGTGGTTCTTGTTAGCCGTGCTAGTCTTTGAAGGTGGATGGCCGATAGCCACGGCGTTCATGCGTGAGCGAACGGAATCCATTACCTTCCAATCTCCCTACGGATCCTGTTCCTTGTTTATGTAGCGCATTGCGACGTGTGATTCGTTGGAGATTATTGGCGATGGACGATAACGAAGCGTCGTTTCCAATGACAACAAATAATGCGAGTCCGGTTTAGAAGGCCGTGATTTTAGAACTCGAATGACCTCTCCATTTCTCTCTATCTATCTATCTCTCTCCAAGAAGCAGAGGTGACGGAATAATGAATGAAAAAAGGGAACTTAAGGAAACGTATATTAAGTATAAAAGACGGCTTGTGTGACGTAATGGCGGCATTAGTGATGACTCGAATTAGGAGATGACGATTGTCAAGCGAGTGGTTTTGCGATTAATGGGGTCTCCGATTACTTGGCAAAAGTTCTTTACGTGGATTCTTGAAGACGTGTGTGTGTGTGTGTGTCTTCTGTTTGTGTATGCGATGCAGTGACATAATGATGGTGATTGTGCTGATGATGATAGTGATGTTGACGACGATGATGATAATGATGTTGACGACGATGATGATAATGATGGTGATAGTGATGTTGACGACGATGATGATAGTGATGATGATGATAGTGATGTTGACGACGATGATGATGATGACAATGATAACGACGATGACAATGATAACGACGGCGATTATAGTGATGATGACGGCGTCTATGGTGCTGATAACGGTGGTGACTAGGACGAGCAGCCTTTCAAGTGTAACACGAGAGGCTCTTGGCCCTCAATAACGACCAGCCATTTATTGTAGACTAACTCATGATTCCGCCCATCCATCCATCCATCCATCCATCCATCCATCCATCCATCCATCCATCCATCCATCCATCCATCCATCCACCCATTCGTCTACCCTAATTCATCCATTCAAGAGTCCGTCCATCCGCCCATTTCCATAAATAGTTCTACGCATATATTCATTTATCCATCAATTCATCATCTCCTCCGCCTCATTCACTCACCTATCCACCCATCGATCAATCCTAGTAGAGCGTGAGAAGACGAAGGCATTTAACTAATAACCTATCGATCATAAGTCGTGATTAAAAGTGAAATTAAGCGAAAATTACTAATTCCGACATCGATAAAAAATTAAAGATCGGATAGCAACAACAACAACAACAACAACAACAACAACAACAACAACAACAATAATTACAAGGATAATAAAAAATTTTTTGCCGCTTCATTTTCCGATAATTAAGTTTTCCCATCTCGTCCGTAGAAGGTCGACATGCACTCCTCGGAGGTAATAAACACGAATTTAAGGGACACCGAAGAAAATGTTCTCGTCGATGTTGCCGGTTGATAGAAGCAGAAGATTCTAAAAAAAAAATAAAAACTATATTTCAAACGCGAAATTGTTTTTAAGAAAAAGAATTATTCCGAAGACGAGAAGAATTACTATCGGAAAGGAAAGACGATTCTGTTTTTTTTTGTTTGTTTTGTTCCTTAGCGGCATTTCGACATTTTCAAGCATTTTGGGATTTTTCGGTGTCTGGAGAATTCCGCATCGTGAAGCATTTGATTTTAAAAAAGTCTTTAAAAAAAAATCTTTTAACCTTAACAATTTTGAGTAATATTAATACAATAAGTAGTATGCCGGAAAAGTAAGCTAAGCTGCCATTTTTTTTTTATAAAAATAAAATATTTAAAATTCCTGCATGACCGGCTTCAAGATTCTCTGGAGTTTTCAAGAATTCATGGAAAAAAAAAATCTTTATTTAGCATCCCAGCGCACCTTCATGTGGAAACATTTCTGACTTTTCAGATGAAAACAAATGGAAAAAATATGAATCGCTATAAAAATGATAATATCTTTTTTAAAAATATGACAATAAAAAAAATTAATATTCAGCAATTAAAAATCTATGCCGACTTAAATACGGATTAATAATTGATTCAATAATTGAAGCCATCACTGGAATCATGATGACGTTTATCACGTCAAGATGGCCATTGATGATAAAATTTTTATTATTTGCGAAAATGATCTGATGTCCTGTTTATCCGGGCTAATATTGGAAGCTCTTAACTGACTTAAAGGGAGCACTTTATAAACTCCCTAGTGTCGTAAGGATGAGAAATAGCATTTAATAACATTTTGAAATTAGCAACGACGAGTTGTATAATAAAATTAGGAGGTCTTTAAAATCTTCGAGAACAGCCATTTTCTAAATTAACTTTGGACTCCATCTTGTCATCTTGCCGTCCATTATTACCCAACAACTTGTGGGTTCGTTCAAAGTCTCGCCTAACTTTTCATCGCAATAAATTTTCTTTTTTAAATTTTTTAACCGGTTTATCATCATAAATTAATATCGCAGTCTGTCTATAAATCTCTCGACGCCCAGAAAAAAAAAAGCAGACGACAAAAAACATTTTCCCCGCCATTTGCGTTAAAGCAGCCCGCTATCCATGGCAACGAAGAAAATTTGACGCAATCCGTTAAAAGTTACGAAACATTTAAAAAATTTAACTTGTAAATGTAAATATAATAATTATTCTAAATATCCTTCTGCATCTCATGTTTCCATGGAGTCAGATCAATTTACGCGCATAATGCCCCACAGACGTTTGTTTATTTTTGTACTTTTCGGACCAATTCGATTAAATTGACCATTAGTACGACTGAATTATCAAGGCACGCTGAATTTAATTAACTATTTATTCTATGCACCGAGCATTATCGAGAAAAGTGCAGAGAGAATTCCGAGAAGAAAATTATGACGGATGGCGATGAAACGAGCAATCGACCGAGAAAATCGTCGAATGTCAGCGAATGAAATTCAAGAAAGATGTTCATAAAGGAACAATTATGGCGCTCGAAATGCTGGAATAAACACGAGGACTTATGCCTTCGATAGAAAACATTTCGGAGTGCTGAAAAGCAAATTATGCCCTAAAACGATTTGCGAAGTCGTGAGAGTGTACTTTAGAAAAAAAAAAATTCAAAAGATTTGCAAATAATCTGCCTGAAAATGATGATTTCATGGAAATATGTAAAATTATTAAACTATTTTAATTCTCTTAATTTTTCTTTGGTAGGCGAAAGGGGATTCTATTAGCAATTAATTTTTTTTTCTTGTCAAAGCTTGCATTACAAGAGAACCTTCGCTTAAATGAATATAAAATAATATTTCCACATTTAAGTTCAAAAAAACAGTTTGTAGCAATTGATATTATCTACACCAACTGATTCACGGCCAATGCGAGCCGTCTTGTGAACAGTTGAAAATAGCGGTCTGTTCCAACTAAATCATCTTCCATGAAATTGATGTTGAGATGATGTGGGCGTTTCTCGTAATTCGGAAAATTTAATTAACAGAAGCATCCGACTGGCGTACGAAGGAAGTCATTCGAAGTTGTGGAAAATGATGCCTTTTTTGTTGCTCGACAGTTTCGTCCACAATTTAGACGCATTAAACGAGATGCTTGGAAGATTCTGTTATTCTGAAGACCTGGCGATCTTTATATTGCTAATCTTTTTTTCTGACGGACGTCTAAGAGATTTAAGGAGATTTAAAGAGATCTCACTTGATGGAGCTGAAACTCCATGCGAAACTCGCAGAATGTTCGTTCTCTTCTATTTTTAATTGCGTTTACAAAACACGTGTTTTGCATAATTGCGCGTGGGAGATTAACACAACGTCCAATAAATTGTTCGACGAATTGTCTTAAAAATGCAGCAGTCGTCAAAACTTTACAAAAATTCCAAAAACAGAAACAAAGAAATTTCGCATTTCCTCACCTTGAACTCTTTCTCTACCTGCGCCAATTTCTTCATCTCCTGTCGAAGTTCAAAGGTCGTCATGATCGGATCGGGGCTAGACAGGGCCATGTAGGCGGGGCTTGCTAGGGCTCTGTAGGCGTTCAGTCTCGACCTCGATCTCTTGAGAGAGTCGTAGTTCTGCTTGGTGACGCAGTCGGCGCACTGACAAGAGATCGGGTGTGGCCTGTCGAGAGTGTGGTTTCGACTGAGGAACATCTGGATGATCTCGTGGTTGTTGTAGTGGGCTGCCAAAATCAACGGCGTGATGTCGGGAGAGAACTGACTCTTTTCGTCCGTCCTGAAGAAAGGGTCCTTGCGGGATTTGCGAGCCAATTCGGCCCCGGCTATGTAGTTCGGATGTTCGATGATTATCCTCACGGTCTTCGTGGCTCCTTTGCTGATGGCGTGTAACAGGGCCTCCTCGATGCAGTCGAAGTCGACGCGGTCGAGTAACAGCTCCACGGTCTCGATGCTGTCGCTGTCCACGGCAAGATGCAGGGCGCTCCTACCCATGTAGTCCAAACAGTTGACGTTCAGCCGCTGAACTTTGAACTTCTTTGACTTCGGGTCCTTCTTGTCGTCTTCTTCGTCTGTGGCCTCTTCGTTCTCCTCCAGTGACTGCCTTACAATCGGGGCGTCGCCGAGGGCGGCTGCGTTCAGGTAAACCCTCTCTTCGTCAGTCAGCTGTGAAAGTGTGGGTAGTGGATTTTAAACCATGACTATTGGCCAAAATGCAGGGGTACAACAGGTGCTAATACCTGGACATCTTCGAAGTTGGTGAAGAGAGATCCGCGCGATGAGGGCGGTGTTTTCCTGGCATCGGCCGTGTTCCCCTGGCACCTGTTGCGAAGACAAAACATTTCAAATCTTTCGACTGTCTACATTCCTTCCAATTCACTTAAGCGTGAAGAAAACAGTTTTTCATTTCCGTTCAGTTCAGTTCGCGGTTCACTGGATTCGGTGAAGAAAAGTTTGAATTAAAAAAGGTTTCGCTGAACGCTGTCTGGCTTCAATGAATTGTTTCCTGTCGATGTATTGTGTTTGTTCGCCATCACAAAGCAATACGATGCCTTCGAAACTTGACTCGATGCACGACTTTCATGTCCAATACATTTATTTCAATTTAATACATTTATTTCAATTCAATACATTTATTTTAATTAAATACATTTATTTTAATCCAACACATTCATTTTAATCCAGAAGAACAGAAAATACAGCATAACAATTCAATTCCAGTTTGTCTACGAATAAAATATGAAGGAAAAAAAACATACTCTTTCATAATATTACAAATCTTTATTGGATAATTTTCCATTACGAGCCCTTACAGAACCCTTACAGAACCCTTACAGAACCCTTACAGAGCCCTTAAAGAACCCTTACAGAACCCTTACAGAACCCTTACAGAACCCTTACAGAACCCTTACAGAACCCTTACAGAGCCTTTACAGAGCCCTTACAGAACCCTTACAGAACCCTTACAGAACCCTTAAAAACAGAAAGGGGCCTTCAAAAAAAAAAAAAAAGGAACCTTTCGATGAAAACAAGATACTCACAGGTGGGGCGTCAGATGCGTTGCATTCCTGTTCGAGTTTTTTCCAGCCAGTGATGGCGTCAAAAAATTCTGCGAATATTTCGAACCGAGGTCAACGGGAGCCAGTAAAAGTTCATCAGAATCCGACTTCATTCTCCTCGATAAAGTCGTCTCAAAATCTCTCGTGCGGAAATCCACACTTTAAAAAGTCTGGCGAAGTTGAAGACAGGTACGCATTTAAACGTCATCGACACGAGAGAAAACAAGACTCCGTTCGACTAAAAAAAACTAGAAAAACTCCGCGCTAAGTAAATGTCCCGGGATATATTTATCCGCCAATTGGAGAAGAGATTTACGAATGTAGGGCTATCGTGTGTGCATTGTTAACTCGAGTTTGTTGTGGTTGCTGTTGTTAGCACGTTTATTGTCGGATAATGCTTGGCCATGTTCGATGCGCGCCCATAAAATGCGCACCAATTCTCATCCGCGCACTCATCGGATGCTCAGTGCCTGAGGATGATTGCGGGGTCGATGATTTTTATAGCGCCCACTTTTGACCAGTTAATTGGTTGTTCTCGAGTAACATTCGATGATTTATGTAGCGCCGGCTCTGTTTAACGTTTATCATCTTTCCATCTTTCATCGCCATTAAATGGACCTTACTTCATTACCATTCTTTTCCTTCCAATCATCATCATCGTCATCGTCATCATCATCATCATCGTCATCATCATCATCGTCATCGTCATTATACAATAAATTATAAATTATAATTTTAATAACCTCGACGACTTTTACCAGGTTTCGAACACCGAACCTTTTGTACTTGTAAGGATTGCACAATTTCAAGGTGGCCATATAACTGAGCATCAGTTACCCATGACTTGGAGTCATTAAAAATGAATCTCCATCTCAAATTGGTCGAATGGATTAACTGATTAAATATTGCCATGGCAACGAACTTTGATGAATTTTTTTCAGTCGATAGATGGCCGTTTCGTTTTCGTTTTTGAATTAAATTAAATTTCTACAACGATTAAAATAGACTCAAAATATTGGTCATTTGTTATTAATTAAATATTATCTTTACTGAAATTAACTTTAAAATTACCAGAGCACTGTCTCAGTGATAGTCCACCACCATCATCATCAGCATCATCACCACCACAGTCATCATCATCACCACCATAATCATCATCATAATCACGATTAAAGAAATCGCAGTCGTCCTTGACTTTGTGATAAGAGAAGATAGTTTAGCGATGAAAGATCGGTCTGATAAGATGATTGCTGATGATTAAGAAAACGACACTTTCAGTCCGCTTTCTTGTCCATCCGTCCGTCCATACGTCCGTCCGTCAATCCATCCATCCATCCATCCATCCATCCATCCATCCATCCATCCATCCATCCATCCATCCATCCATCCATCCATCCATCCATCCATCCATCCATCCATCCATCCATCCATCCATCCATCCATCCATCCATCATCCATCCATCCATCCATCCATCCATCCATCCATCCATCCATCCATCCATCCATCCAACCATCCATCCGTCCATCCGTCTAGCTATCCATCCGTCCGTCTGTCCATCCGTCAATCAATCACTCGAAACATTTCCTGTCTTTTATTCTGTCGATCACACAATCTCAATCACTACGCGGATCTACATCTCTCGAATATCCTCGCGGAGGTGGAAATATTTACTACACGTCCGTGACATCCGATGACGTCATCGGAGACGTTCTTGACACGATTGTCTGCGATGACGAGGATTTCTGGAATCCCCGGAGATTCTATCTCCGTGTAATTAATTTGTTGCCGTTGTTATTGTTATAATAATAATAATAATTATTATTGTTGTTATTATTATCATTATTATTTTATTATTATTATTATTGTTATTATTATTATTATATTATTATTATTATTATTAGTATTATTATTATTATTTTATTATTATTATTATTATTATTATTATTATTAGTATTATTATTATTATTATTATTATATTATTATTATTATTATTATTATTATTATTATTATTATTATTGTTATTATTATTATTATTATTATTATTATTATTATTATTATTATTATTATTATTATAATGTTGTTGCTGTTGCTATTATTACCACAATATCCTAGTACATATTCATCAAAATAATTAGTTCGAGAATTAATTATGAATTCCACTGAGGAGTACAAAAGGAGATGAAAGGGAGTACTATGTATGGACTGTCATGATTAACTTATACGTCATCATCATCATCATCATCACCATTCCAGTACCATAATAATAATAATAATGATAATAATAATAATGATGATAATAATAATAATAATAATAATAATTATAATAATAATAATACTAATAATAATAATAATAATAATAATAATAATAATGATAATAATAATAATATAATAATAATAATAATAATAACAATAATAATAACAATAATAATAATAATAATACTAATAATAATAATAATAATAATTATCATCATCATCATCATCAGTAGCAGCATCATCATTATCATCATCGGCATCAGTAGCATCGCTTAATTAGGCTCTCACGGCTATTTCTATGCAATTATTCCTCCCCTAATCACCCCAATAAGTACCCACCCACGCTTCCCCATCGGTCATCCTCTCCTCCACAAACACACGCACGCACACAGACACACATAACCCTAATGTACGTGTTCACATGACATCTTTTGCGCGTGTGACGGATACATAGCCTGAGTACGGCGCTATCTTGTCGGCCTTCTCAGAAATCTTGTGAGCATATAATTATTACGATGACGATAAATTGCATGACGACGACGACGATGACGACGATGACGATGATGATGATGATGATGATGATGATGATGATGATGATGATGAAGATGGTGACTATGATGATAATGATGTTGCCATCATGAAATCATGATAACGATGACGGTGAGGTGGCGAGAGAGAGTACACCGCTAGTGATGATGACAATAGACTAAATACAAGTACAAATAGAATCATCATCACCATCACCGCCACCATCATCATCATCATCATCATCATCATCATCCAGGATATTACCATCGTCGTCATCGTTATCAGGAGCATAGGGTTTCAATTGTGTGCCTGGGTTAGCCGCTGGAACTATTCGTCAGTTGCAGAAGAAAAAGAAAAGCAATCTTCAACATCTGTGCAGTGACAATGTAAGTAAGTCGACGACAACGACGATGATGACGACGACGATGACGGTGAGGATGATGATGATGATGATGATGATGATGATGATGTGGTGGTGATGATGACGATGACGATTACGATGGTGATGATGATGACGATGACGACGATTACGACTTCTAAATTGAATTAACTCCTTTTATGAGTATTTTTTTTTTATAATTCACCTTTAATTGTTTGCGCTAAATTAGTCACGTGACCTTGATTTCAATCTTCCCGGTGATTACTCATTTGTCCGCCTCACATGCCAAGTTGTTGTTTGTGTGTTTATACGTGGATGTGTGTGCACGTGTGAATGTGTGCATGTGTCTACGTGTTTATGCGCGTGAATGTTTTTGTGTCCAAGACGCTGTAATAATTAGACGAATCTAGCAGGAGATTATCGGGCGTCATTAAATGTGCATTACTTTCAAATAATATTTAATTATTTATCCGATATTATATTATTATATTACAATTATATTATATTATATTATATTATATTAGATTATATTATATTATATTATATTATATTATATTATATTATATTATCTTATATTATATTATATTATATTATAGTATATTATATTATATTATATTATATTATATTATATTATATTATATTATATTATAGTATATTATATTATATTATATTATATTATATTATATTATAGTATATTATATTATATATATTATATTATATTAGATTATATTATATTATATTAGATTATATTATATTATAGTATATTATATTATATTAGATTATATTATATTATATTAGATTATATTATATTATATTCTATTATATTATATTATATTATATTATCTTATATTATATTATATTCTATTATATTATATTAATTATATTATATTATATTATATTATATTATATTATATTAATTATATTATATTAATTGAAAGTAAGGAACAACTTATCGGACTGAAATCTGAGGATCGATTCCTTCCATTGATCGATTGATTGTGACGATGATGAGAATGATGATGGTGGTGCTGATAATGATGATGGTGATAAAATGTGAGTAGAAAGAGGAGGAGGAGGAGGAGGTGATGATGACGGTCTCTGCCAGCCAATGAAATCTGTCCCGTCCACTCGAGATTTATAAGGAATACGATGACTCGGATATCCCCTCTTACTATGTTGATAACGATGACGATGATGATGATGATGACTAAGACGATGAAGGTGATGATGATGATGATGAGGAGGAGGAGGAGAGTGAAAGCTTGTCTGATGAACAATAGAAGGCGACTTGTCATTGGAGATCCTGTGACCTTGAAACGAAGTGAGGTCACCAAAGTTCAACCAAATCCATCCATCCATCCATCCATCCATCCATCCATCCACCCATCCATCCATCCATCCACCCATCCATCCACCCATCCATCCACCCATCCACCCATCCACCCACCCATCCATCCACCCATCCATCCACCCGTCCATCTCTATGGTCAACATACCACTCCATTCATTGTGTTGCTTCGAAAAACTAATAAAAATCTTTAACTAGGCAATCCGACACTCATCCAACAGACTAAGCGCTCTGTTGAACTTGTAACGATGATTGTGATGATGATGATGATGGTGGTGGTGGTGATGATGATGATGATGACGTTAAATCCATAGAACAAATATTAAAGACAGGAATCAATATGTATTGACTGATATCCACTTCGAAGTCAATATATCCTTTAATTAAGAAATAATAATAATAAAATAAAATAATAAAATAATAATAAACACAAATTGTAATTAATCATCAAAACAACTTCATTACGATATATTATTTATGCCCTATTATTAATATTAGTAATATTTTAATTTAATATTATCCTAATTTAGTTATTAATTTCCGACAAGCAATTCGTATAGTATTTCATGTGTTAATACATTAACTGAAGTAACAATGGTAATTAGGCACAATTGGATTGATGGCCCGGGGAAGGCAGAAAAAAAAGCGATTGCAAACTCAAGAGATAATTGACTCAGAGGAAGAAAACTGAATGAGTCAAACCTCCGCCAAGGAGAAATTATCCATCCATCCATCCATCCGTCCATCGATTCGTCCATCAATCAGTCCATCCATCCATCTATCCATCCATCTTTTGTTTTCATTATAGGCATCATCATCATCATTAACTTCACAAAGTAACAATGATATTTGTTTATGATAGTACAATCAAATTAAATTATATTCTCTTTATTATTATTATTATTATTATTATTATTATTATATTATTATTATTATTATTATATTATTATTATTATTATTATTATTATTATTATTATTATTATTATTATATTATTATTATTATTATATTATTATTATTATTTTTATCATCATCATCATCATCCTCTCGTCCTTTTCCGTCCAATCTGTCAGTCCGTGAGATATTTACGCAAGGCCTAACAACGCCACCCTGTTGCTTGGCAACGGTAGGAGAAAAAGCTTTATTAAACAACATTGGAATCTTTATTTATTTATTTATTTATTTGTTTGTTTGATTATAGTCTGTTACGTAACTGAGATGATTTAGACTAACATTGGAATCCACGTGATTATAATTAATAAAACAACAGCTGCAACAACCTTGACCTATGATCAGTTGGTGTGACGTCACTGGTGAGCAATAATAATAATAATAATAACTATCAGTTGTGGTTATGATGATAATGATAATAGCAAGTTTGTATTCTGCGTTCTGATTGGCTATCATGGAATTATCTCATAATTTATATCATGGATATAATCATATCATTAATATGGAGATGAATCAGAGTATTTATAATTCATTCATAATTTCCCATAATAATGATTATAAATAATATTAATAATAGTAATAATAATAATAGTAAATATTATTAATAATATCCAGCTTCATAATTTCTTAGTTTGCAGGGATAACGTGGCAGATATTATACGTATTATATGGAGTGTATGTGGACCTCGGTACCATTCAATTCAGTCAATTGATTGCTGAGCAATAATCTTCAGAATAACTCAACTCAAAGTCTCTGACATCAAATCCTAACTTCGGTTTGTGATGATCAATAAATAAAATATTTAGAAATTTTGATAATAATTTTTTAAAATCATGTAAATCATATGTAACTCTACTATGTATGTGACTTCACTCATAATTTCTCTTAATAACACTAATTATTCTGTTTAATATATTAATAATATAATATAATATAATATATAATATAATATAATATATAATATAATAATATAATATAATATAATAATATAATATAATATAATATAATATATATAATATAATATAATATAATATATATAATATAATATAATATAATATATATAATATAATATAATATAATAATATAATATAATATAATATAATTAATATAATATAATATAATATATATAATATAATATAATATAATATATAATATAATATAATATAATATAATATAATATAATATAATATAATATCATATAATATAATATAATATAATATAATATAATATAATATAATATAATATAATATAATATAATAATGTTGTTGTATTTATTATTAATTGGCCTCACAACAACAACAGCTGGTCAGTTCATTCATGGCTCAAACGCATCCAATGGATTTAAAGTTGACCGACCAATCAAGGGGAGGATCAAGTTATAAAGTAAATAATTGCATTACGTCATCATCATCAACATCATCATCATCATCATCATCATCATCATCGTCGTCGTCGTCGTCGTCGCCGTCATCATCATCATCATCATCGTCGTCGTCATCGTCATCATAGCCATAATCTCAATCATCATCATCGTCGGCATCGTCATCATCATCAACATGGTCATCACTCACCATTTCATCTTTTTCTCACCAGGATTCGAAGACAGGATGCGATGCTGAAAGATGCCTCTGCAAGGCGACTGAACGCTGTCACAGTCTGTTTCGTTGTCTGTCGATCCTGTGATTGGTGATTATTAACTAATTAATAATTTACTAGGAGGTTGAAAATGTTTATTCTTAATAAATTCTATTTTCTATTAAATGTTTTGATATGTTTTATTTAAATATTTACTAATAAAAGTTATTGCTTTTTATTTAATTCATTCGGTCATTCACTCGTTCGTTCACTGAAATGAATGTTGCATGGAAATCCCAGTGCGCTATAAAAATGTGGCCAATGTGGCCGTGTGAAATTAAGTCGTAAGATGGCGTGTTTCGTCTTTTGATGGTTCGCGAACGAGTCGCAAACATGGCGGGGTTGGATTTGGTTAGAATTTGTTTTCAGAAAATTTTGATTTTATCAATCAAAAATTTAAATAAATAAAAACAGAGTTAATTTTAAAAATAATTTCTACTATCATTTTCAAACAATTTATTTATTGACTTTTTTTTTACATTAACGGTCACTCATGACACTATCACTCCCGACCAATAGGAAACTTTAAAAAGTGTCACGTGACACATGTCGAACCCTGATTGGCTTTCATCCTGGTCAGTGGAATTTCTTCTGAGGCGGGGACCCTTTCCAATCCGCAGACGATTGTCACGTTGTTTCCAGGCATTCGATGATGATTATGATGATGAGGATGATGATGATGATGATGATGATGATGATGATTATGAAGAGGAGAAGGAGATATCCTTGTGGAGTTCCTCATCAAACGGAGGCGACGATGATGATTATGATGATGATGTTGGTGATGATGGTGATAGCAGTTATTATGATATTGACGAAGGCTTATCTCTTTTGGGCGATATCACGAATTGAGATTAAAGTCTGAAGGTAAACAGTGGTAAAATCCTAAGTTAATGAAAAAGTTAACTTACATTTATATCATAACCATCATCATCATCATCATTATAATTATTATCCTCATCATTATCATCCTCATCCACATTTACCTTGATCTCCGAAATGCGGCAAATAATTTGTTAAAGTTCAGCATTGACTCCTCATGAATATTAAATTATTATAAATTTGATTGATTATTTATTAATGATAAAGCTAATGAATATTAATTATTAGTTAATTAGCACATCCCTAAAATTAATATTCATGTATCCAACTGTCTTGCATCGAATTCGAGTCTTGAATAAAAACATCCAACAGTGGATCCATCCATCCTTTATATACAATCAAGTGCATGTGCAGACCATGCTGCTAAGTTACAACAATTACAATAATAATTATAATTATAATTAATACATAATTATTTTAATATTAATTATTATTATATTAGTCAGTCAATAATAATGGAACTCATATGTAGAATATGACAATTATAATAAAATTATACTTAAATATTTAAACTACATTGTAAGATAATAAAATATACAGCATTATTGACATTCGGTACAGTATAAAAACATTTTTATGACCGTAAATTAATTTATAACATTGAAATAACATTGAGAACTTGTTAACAGGTGTTAACCAATTAAAAATAATAACATAACTGAAAAACCCAACCTCTGGAAAAGCCAGAAAAGCGAAACCAGCATCGTAAGAAAATTCCTTGTGGAATTTCCACTCAAATAAAAACACGTATTTCAGTTTCGATTTCATCGTCACTGTTACGACTTTACAATTCCTCTCCTAGGAGTTGAACTCGGACGCATTGGACTGAATGAAGATTGAATTGAAAAGGTGTTAGCAACGGTTGCTAAGAAGCATCATCATCATCATCATCATCATATCCTGTTCAAGTGAACTTTTCTGAGTGCTTGTTTGTACTTCATATAATAATATCATCCTGTATTCCTTGTCACATGGCATCTTGTCAAACTGCCGGTCATGCGGGTGCACACAATCAGTACATCAGTACATCAGTACATCAGTACATCAGTACACCAGTACATCAGCACATCGACATATCAGTACATCAGTATATCAGCACATCGACACATCAGTACATTAGCACATCAGTACACCAGTACATCAGTACATGAACTCATCAGAACACCAGATCAAGACAGTCGTCTTCAATTATTAACGGTTTATTTTTTAATAGTTGAAGTAATTTGGCTGGAAAATGTTTATTTATTTGTTTAATTACTCACTTAAATGTTATTTTAAAACCTTAATTGTTTGAAAACTTAAATCTTTATGAGCATATAATTAAAATAAATAATGCAAATGATGCAAATAAATAATTAAATCAATAACTGTTCGAGCAGCATTAAGCGTACTGACATCAGTACGGCAACATTTGAGATTGCGGAGAAATACGAGATGCTATCCATCTTAATACTGCGCAACAGGAGATTTAACAAACTTATTATAATCATTATTGTAGTTGTTCAATAATTATAATAATTACAAATACTAATTATTAACTTATCATAAAAATTAAAATCATATTATGCACCTAGTATAATCAATATTATGTTCATATTATAATAATTACAATCAATATTAAGTTCATATTATAATAAATGTAATTATAATAATTACAATTGTAATTATTTACCCATTCTAAGCATCCTCCCCCCGACACGCCAATTGAAGCTATTCATGGTATCGTGCTCATGAATAATTTAGTCATCCACCTCTGATTGATGGATGGTCATCTGTTGTTGACCTTTCATCTCTCGAAATAAAGTGAAAACCAATGGAGCTCAGAACATTTGCTCACAATGACATTTAAGCTGGTCACTTAACATAATTGTTCATAACAATATAACTATAATAATTAGAATATATATAATTATATATATGATAATAATATTGTTATATATACGATAATAATATAATTATATATATTATTCTTATTATTCATAAGCCATAGATTACATATTAACTAATGTTGTTGTTGTTATTATTATTATTATTATTATTATTATTATTATTATTATTATTATTATTATTATTATTATTATTATTATTATTATTATTATTATTATCTTCATCATTATCATCGTCATTGTTGTATCATTGTATTCAATTTGATTGTTATCTTATTCCTCGATGTTGTTGTGCCTGCTGCTTGTGTTTAAAATTACGCGCGTAATAATGAGTAAATTATTCAAATTAATAACATCAAATTTAATATCAGCATTAATGAATCTCAATTCAACGAATTTAATAATTTCATCCATTGAAATTAATTTTATTCCTCCTAATTTGAAAAGCGAAATGATCATGATACACCATTTAGAAATAATATATAAGGATATAATATTCATATTTCCATGGACCATTTGTACGTTACGTCTTCAATTGCTTCATCACAATGTCCAAGCAATAGTTCTTCTGCTGCCAGTAGTTCCGCTTGGATTGATTCGTTTCACGGTTGACTGATTTGATTGAAGCAATTAGCTCTCCACCCTGATCAATCAAGCGCAACTTCTTCTTACGTTGGCAATTCTCAGTCCGTGCACTCAACGACCTAACGCCAGACATCAACTGATCATCATCATCATCATCATCATCATCCTCTCAGACAATAAAAGCATTTGCAGATAAGCAACAACAATCTGTTCATACTGGTGTCGGCTTTCATACAATTTGGTCTTTGAAATGCATGAATTCAGTCGAATAGGAATGCATTCCAATCATTCACGAGGTGCATTCATAATTCACTCTTTATTAAATCTATTATTTTACTAATTCACTAATTTTTTAATTCACAAATTTTACTAATTTATGTTTTTAGATTCGACAATTAATTTTATTAACGAATCGAAGAGAATAAAATTAATTTCTTTTCAAACAATTTCCTGTGAAAATTTAATCCTTTCCATTTTTGAGGCCATTTTGTTTTCTTCAATCTGATTTCCAATCAAATGAGATCGATAATGAGAGGATCAGAGGACAGCGTGCAGTCGCCATCTTTGTTTTCCTCGAAGCTGAAAAAGTACAAACCGCCATCTTCTGAGGCCACCACCACTCTTGGACTATTTTTTACCCTGGAATTAGTTGTTATTAGTATTCATTTTTTAAACAAAATATTAAATCATTTATCAACACTGTTAATGTTATTATTATTGTTATTATTATTACTGTTATTATTATTATTATTATTATTATTATTATTATATTATTATATTATTATTATTATTAATATTATTATTATTATTATCATCATCATCATCATCATCATCATCATAATAATAACTTACATGGCGAAGTGACTGAAGTTCTTATCAGGTGAACTCAACCGTGCCCTAATGAACGACCTGTAACCCAGGTAAGTATCCGATATGAGGCTTGGCACCGTGGAGAGATTTGAAGGCAGCCATTCGGTCAGGTAAGAAGTCCACGATTTCTGCTTTGTTGTGGAATATCTTGAAAGGCTGAAGGAATGAAGAATGAGATATCATTTTTAGTTACCATATTTTTAGTTTAAAAATGGTTAATATTTTTGCAAGGGTTTTACAAGATAAGGTTTAAAATTAATACAATACAGTTCATGTAGATGTGTTAGGTTAATCGTAATTATTCATCCTTAGTATTTTAACATAATATTTTAGTATTTTATTGTGATAACTAGTTATAATGAGTTAAAAAGTATATAAATTAAATAACTAAATAAACAAAACCTGGATGAGAAGGACGAACTGGAATGACTGTGAACATTGGAATCTCCGGACGACTTCGTGACAAACTGAATCCATTCCTGACTAACAGACGGATTAAACCGGATTTAATTTGGAATTAATTTGGACAATTAATTTTTCAATTCTTAAAATCAACTTGAATTACATTCGTATTAAAGTCGAAAAAATATTATTAGCGTTTAAAAATGAACATCTAATTATTGTTATCATTTGAAAGTGAATATCTAAATAAATTAAAAGTAAATAAGTTGGTGAACTACTTTGAAGATTCTATCTTGAAAACATGGACAGTGCCAGTTTGAGAGGAAGAACATAGCATGTTGCCATCGCTACTGAAGGCCAAAGAATACATGAGTGCACTCCTGTTTAAGATTAGAATTAATTTTAAAATAATTGTTTATAATAGTAACTATTTAAATAAGCATAAAAATGTGATTAACTAAATTCATTTTAAATTCATTTCTCATCCCTTGGGAGTGCCATAACTGACGCCATTTGTAAAAGTTAATAAAAAAAAAGATCTCAGAAAGCACATGCATGGGTTTGTTTGTAAACAACCCTCGTTTAGAAATTAAATCATGACTAATTTCATTTAATTGTTTTGATGGAAATATGTAAAAAAAAAAAACAGTAAAAAATTGCAAAAGTAAATTATTTCAACTCTTACGTCTGGAAACCTCTTCTCAATTCGCACAGCCTTTCTCCACTCGGAACCGCAGTCAGTCGAATGATGGTGCCCTGGTATTATAATATCATCAATGTAATTATTAATGTATTATTATTATTATTATTATTATTATTATTATTATTATTATTATTATTATTATTATTATTATTATTATTATTATTATATTATTATTATTATTATTATTATTATATTATTATTATTCATTAACTATATTTAGTATTAATAATAACTGTCAGAAAAAGATAGCGCACGAATAGTAAGCAATACATAAGTTCGCTGTATGAAAGTAAAAATAATCTTGTTTGCAGATTTAATAATAATAATAAATTATAATTTAATAACAACGAATAATGATAGAACAATTGTAGAAATGTTAGTCGAGCAAACATTTGAGTACGTACTTTGGTGGACGAAGTGGCAATTATTGACCTATTCGGGTGAAAGGCCATGACCGACAGTGGGCTTTTGTGGGCGCGTATTAGCGTGCTTTTGCTCTGGAATGGAGAATTTCGAAAAATTAATCTTAAATAAATTTTATTTAACAAAAATTCATGGAAAGCTAAAGTCTAAATATCAAGTTTCTTTGCGTATTATTATTATTTTTTTTTATAGCTACAATTTTTCACTTAACTCTTAATTTGGTTTAAGTATGTATAGATACATAAAGATAGACAAAATATTCTCTTAAACCAAATTAAACGGCATATCTTCATTTGTGACTGTGCAAGCTTCTTAAAAGGCAATATATTTGTCGAATATAAACTGAAATCACAACGAAACCTGTTTCACGACATTGTAGATCTGCATTATTCCATCCAGGTCGCTGAGAGGGTAGGCCATGAAGCAAGACGACTCCACGACGACTGTAGAAAGGGCACACAGTCCCTTGTAATTGGTCGGCAAGTTGGTCAAGGTTTGCAGGGTTTTCAATCCTTTCAACTTGAGTATTTCGATTCTGTCTTCCAGGCAGAGGACCAGCGTCTGTACAAATGATGGAGAAGAATATTTGCATCTCGAAAATGAAAAACTCCAAGAAAGACGTGAAATACATTTGTGCAATGCAACTAACCTCGCTATTCGAAGTCATTCGAAGAATGCAACTCGTGAAGCAAAGAGTGCACGCTTCATTGCTGTTTATCAGGTCGATCACCTTCAGTTCCATAGGTTTCTTGAGACAAACCGCTGCCACGACATCAGTCGAGCCGAGCATTTCAAGCAAGTAGACGTCGTTGAGAGCTGAAGAGTTGGTTGTTAAAAAAAAAAACAAAAAACATTAGAGATTAAAAATGAAACAAATGTTGACTTACAATTTTATGATAAACAAAACCTACAATATTCGTGAAGAAGTTTTACATTTTCGACGTCGAAAATTTTCAAGCCACTCTTCTTTCCGATCAAAAGTTTTCTGTTAAAAAGTTCAATTTAAATCTTAGAATTCTATCGATATGAAAGCAAAACAATAGGCATGCAACGTAGCCAAAATACTTGCTAACCAAGTATTAACGCCACTATTGCACGAGTATTCAAGACTTCAAGAAAAAAGCATCGAAAGAAATTTGTTGAAAGCTAATTAAATAAGCATTCCTTGTAAAACATATTAAACAAATAACTGCTTTAAATAGCTTCTGTTCTTCACTTACGTTCCATCTCGGCTGAATTTCAAAAACAGCAAATCAGTGTCCTTAACGTAGATACTCATTATTAAATAATGACCAATTGATACCAATTAAATAAGCAATAGTCAACGTGGCTTCTCGAGGTGTTCTGTAAAGGTAGCCATTGTAAGTAAAAGAATTGTATCCATTTATAAATCGTTAACAATAAAATGTTTTATTACCTGCACACAAAATCATTGGAAGCCGTTAATAAATGAAATATCGCTGCAGTTATGTAGTTCTAGGCAAACAGGATTGCACTAGATTGCATTAGGATTGACTTCCCATTTCAACTCGGATGATTGGAGAAGAATTGGAAAACAAATAAAGAAATTGTGGAATTTACTCGCTTTGTTTCACTTTAAAATTGTGGCGAAACATGGCTTGCTTCAAACGGGGGCAAATCA
Source organism: Whitmania pigra (assembly GCA_021613335.1). Taxonomy (NCBI): domain Eukaryota; kingdom Metazoa; phylum Annelida; class Clitellata; order Hirudinida; family Haemopidae; genus Whitmania; species Whitmania pigra. The sequence goes on along the minus strand of JAJTWR010000272.1, from coordinate 986,627 downwards.
TTGGCAATAATTATGCTTTGCTCAAATATCATCGAATTAGCCTCGACTTTAAATAATTTTTTAATTGCATTTTTGGCGCCCTAACAATATTATCGACATTAAAGCTGACATTCCACTCAGAATGAGACAACAGACAGATCCACATTGGAAACAGACCACAGACACAAGAAGGATCAACAAAATGTCACTTATCAAAGTCATTAAGTTTTTTTTTACAAATGAAGGGATTTTTATTTAAATAAAAAGCATAAATTTATAATTATATCTTCATTACGAATCATCCAATTCTGTTTTAGGACATACACGTTTACTCTATATAGTCGTCATCTAATTTTTCCTGCTTCACGAACTTGGGTGCAGGCAAGATACCATGACCCTCGCTCGTACCATTTTCCTTTTTGACTCTATCCCTGTCAGCGACATTTTCCTGCTTCCCAAACCTGGGTGCAGGCAAAATACCATAACCCTCGCTCGTACCCTCTTCCTTTATGACCCTATCCCTTCCCCTCGACCGCGATCTTTTCTGTCTTTTCCTGTCGCGCGATCTGTCATCGCGTCTACCGCGATCACGATCGCGATCACGTGAACGACTTCTTTCGCCTCGTCTCCTGTCGTTGTCCATGCCTCCTGATTCTCTTCTGCCTCTCCTATCGTATCTTTCAGGAGATCTTTCTCTCTTTCCACTACGTCGTCCTTGATCTCTGCTTTCAGGAAATCTTTCTCTCTTTCCACGGTCACGGCTTCTACTGCGACGTCCTTGATCTCTGCTCCTTCTGTCGCGATCTCGATCTCTGCTGTCCCTGTGCGAATTTGGAAAGGCTCCATTGACGCGCTCTCTTTCGGACAGCTTCGAGTTGACGTCTTGTCCGCCTTTCCTCGTCTCTCCGAGTCCTCCGCCCAATCTCCTCGGTCTCCAGTCCTTGACTGTCAGACCTCGTTGAACGTCGACGAGGATTCTCTTATCGTCGATCTTCATGCCATCGGCTCTTCTGTAGGCAGTAAGCATGTCCCTCTCGTGCTTGAAGGTGACGAATGCGTAGCCTTTCGGTTTGCCGGTGGTCTTATGTTTGACCATGGTGATGTTCTTAATTTCGCCGAACTGGCTCAATTCTTTCTTCAGTTTCGATTCTGTGGTTTCAAAGTTAATTCTCGATACGAAGAGAGTCCTGAATGGATCGCCTGCGATGTTTTCATCGCTCTTTGGATCCCATTTTGCAAGATCTTGCTCTAACTTTAGAGCATGAGCCTCAGATTGTAATTTCAATTTTTCTTCTTTTTCTTCTGCTTTCGTCAAGCTCCTTATTGGCGCCGGAGTTTCGTTAGGATTTTCGAAGCTAGATAAAAATCCAGAAATCCCTGAATAGCTGCATTCCTTTTCTGTAACGAGTGGAGCAGCTGGAGGCAAAAAAGGCAGAGGATCCCTTGGTGTGAACAAAGCTAATAAGCTACCAGGCAGAAACGCTGGCATTTTTGTAAGAAAATGCTGAACAGTGATACTTTATTGTAGTTCTTGAAATTTTATTGCTGTTGTATTATTGATTGCTATACAGCCTGCTTCGTTGTTTTTATCAGCAAAAGAAAGACTCTTTATATTAAAAACTAAAATTAATCACGTTAGCTCTTTAAAATTATTTTATTGATATGGTTATAAATTTTGAAAATTTAATCAATAATTTGAGCAAATATTTTAAAAATGCGGTATAAACTAATATTAACAATAAAATAAAAATTTAAAACTTTAAACAAGCATCGACGATATGTGTTTCCAAACGTAACTGGTTGCAAAATCAAAATTTATTGACGCGAAAATTAAATTACGAATTTATGACAGGTCACCTCTGAATAATATTTCTATTGTAAACATTGAGCGTTATTCAAGAAAAGGAGTCAATTAAGTCGTTTCTGCGTTAGTTTACTGCGTTTTTCTACGACAGAATCGCGAAAATTTATTTTGGATCCTTAATACTAGTAAATTGCTCAGATCAGATAGTCGAATACAAAATAATAAATTTTCTCATCCAATTAGTATAAAAATAGATCATTTAACCGAAATAGCTCAGACTTGAAATGCCAAATGGACCAATGCCAACCAATGGGAACCCGAATCTAGTGAACAATCCAGAATTTTCAAACTTAGGAACTAAATATGAAGAAAGGACTGCTGGAGCTATTAGAATTTCCAGGAGCAAAAAATATGAAAATCTGGAGTTTCCTTTATGCCGTGACGTCGCAGAAAATTATGACAAAGTAACGAAAATAGGGCAGGGAACTTTTGGGTGAGGATGCATATGTCCAAGTTAATTTAAAGAATTTGCCAAGCGTTAACATGGTTCTTGCCACTTTTAGTGAGGTTTTCAAAGGAAAGCACAAAGCCACAAAAGCTAATGTTGCACTGAAGAAAGTCATCATGGATAAGGAGAAAGAGGGGGTGAGTATTGAAACAATTGATTTTTCTCTTCAAACTCATTTCGAAACATTTTATCTTGTATCGCACTACTGTGAAATATTACATCTATATTTTTGATCTGAACTATGCTTGTTTATGGAATCACGTTCATTGTGGAATAAGCAAAGTTGACCTGTTCGTTCCTTTGTTTTAGTTTCCTATCACAACTCTGAGAGAGATCAGAATCTTGAAACGACTGAAGCACGAAAACATAGTCCAGTTGATAGAAGTTTGCAGATCAAAAGCCAACGAGGCTAACAAGTACAGGAGTACTTTCTATCTCGTCTTTGAATTCTGCGATCACGACTTGTCCGGTCTCCTGAGCAACAGTCAGCTCAAGTTCTCTCTGAGCGACATCAAAAGAATCATGCAGCAACTGCTCGATGGACTATTTTACATCCACTACAACAAAATCCTTCACAGAGACCTCAAAGCCTCGAACATCCTCATGACAAAGAACGGAGTCCTGAAACTCGCCGATTTCGGACTGGCCAGGACTTACAACGTCGACAAGCAATCCCGAAACAGATACACGAACAAGGTCGTCACCCTTTGGTACCGGCCTCCCGAACTCCTGCTGGGGGTGCGCGACTACGGCCCCGCGATAGACATGTGGGGCGTCGGGTGCATCATGGCAGAGCTGTGGACCAGATATCCCATATTGCAGGGAGTCAGCGATCTTAACCAGCTGAAGCTCATCAGTTGCCTCTGTGGTACCATAACTCCCCAAGTTTGGCCGGGAGTCGAGAATTTGGAATTGTACAACAGCATCCAAAACCCGGAGAAACGAGAAGAGAGGAAAGTCAAGGAGAGACTGAGTTCGTACGTTCTCGACCACCTAGCTCTCGACCTCATCGACAAACTGCTCGTTCTGGACCCTAAGAAACGCATCGACTCGGACACGGCTCTGAACCACGACTTTTTCTGGAAAGAACCTTTGCCGTCCGACCTCAGAATCATATCGACTCTCAAAAATTCCATGTACGAACTGAACACCAGGCGTAGTGCTGCCCAACCGCCCGGAAACCAGCAGCAGTTCGTACGGCATCAGGTAAACGGTTACACGGGGCAGAACTATGAGAGGGTGTTTTGATGATTGTGCATTTACAATTTCTACAAATGTTTTTTTGATTTGATATAATAATTTTTTTTCAACTAATGTTGTTCTTAGTGGATTGACTCTTTTATATGCATTGTTTTATTTCTTGAGGATACTTGCAATTTCTAGCTCAAACATGTCAGCCATTATTACAAGGTGTATATTTATGAGAATAAGTTAGTAAAGTCAGTGGAATATAGACCAGTTTAAGTAGGACTGGTAATTGACAGTACTTATATTAAATTCCATTTGCTTATATATAACTGCTAATTGTTTTTCATTGATTTAGTAATCATTGGTAACCTATCAAATGGATTGATTAACTTATAGTGATGGGGGAAATCCTTTTTGGAATGATTTGAAATCAAAATAATCTTTTAAAGCAACAACTGCTCGAACATTGAGTGGCTGAGTCCAAAGCAAATAATATCTTGCCAGGAGCTGACAACTTGATAGTAAGGCATTGTTGCGCAATAAGGCTTTAGTTATCTGGGCTACTTGAAAGCAGTTAGAAATTAGGAATACATCGTTGTCGTCACTAGTCTTATGACATTCATTTGCCACGATGTTAGGATCGTATGTACAATAAAGTATGGAGCTGCAGTGATTTTCAAATGATAATGACATAGAAAAACATATTTTAATTTATTAATACCTTTTGAAATGATTTTGTGGTTTTTTGACAAATCCAAACAGTAAGGACAAGCTAAAGAGCTCTTGATTTCCAAATGACTTTTCCATTAAAATTGGACCTGCATTGACCTTTATTAAAAAAAAATTATATTTTAATTCCACTGTTGTTTGGTAATGAAATGAAAGTAGCAGGAAAGTAATGAGTTTTTAGTACTAACTGATCCCTTTTGCATGGCATATTAGAGTTGATTTTATGATGCTCTGGGACATGGTTAACGTTAAAGTCAACATGAATATGTGGCTAATCTGTAACCTGTGCATTGATTAAAGATAGCACTTTCGTTGTTACAACAGGTACTGATTTGTTAGCAATAACATTTTGTTTTACGTTACGTTAAGTGACATCTGATGTTTACTTTTAAGCACTGTCTGAATTCGTGTAAAGACTTCTGTCGCTCTATTATTCTAAGAACCCGGCGAATCAGTGATTTCAATGTTGTCCCCGGTTATGGAATTGTTAAATAGCCATACTTCACAAAAATAGTTTTACTTCAATATCCGTTGGAGAATTTAGCAGCTCTAGAAATTGATAACTAGCTAGTGAAATAGCTATAAGCTACACTAACTCCCACTATCAGCTTAATTGGTTATTTCAAATATATTAAGAGAATATTGAAGTAACTAATAATATTATTGAAATGCAAATATTATTTTTCGAATTTGCGGCCTCGGAATCAAATGAAAAAGATCGTAAAAAATTGATCGTATAAAAAAGAATCCACGCAGATATAAAATAATTTTATTTTGTCACTTACAATTACAAAGTAGACTTAGAATAAAATAAAATTCCGGTATTAAAGAAAATTCTTAAACGAGATTAAAATATGCCATTAAATGTTATTAAAACCAAATTCAAAATCAGAACAAATGTTTCAACCATTTAAATATTTAACTATTTATAAATGGTATTCTTCTTATCGTCAATCAAATGCAAGCATTGACAATTAATTCCCAAATAGTAAGAGTGTCAAGTGGGCTTCCTCCCACTTTGATTGTTATTTCCGTCAGATCCGCTGGATTGGGAAGGTAGTCCTTCTGCAGTTATTGGAAATCATTACATTACACGTTATATACATACATTTATGTAATTATGCTACATGCATTTATGTAATTATGCTACATGCATTTATGTAATTATGCTACATGCATTTATGTAATTATGCTACATGCATTTATGTAATTATGCTACATGCATTTATGTAATTATGCTACATGCATTTATGTAATTATGCTACATGCATTTATGTAATTATGCTACATGCATTTATGTAATTATGCTACATGCATTTATGTAATTATGCTACATGCATTTATGTAATTATGCTACATGCATTTATGTAATTATCCTACATACATTTATGTAATTACGCTACATATATTTTTGTAATTGCATTAAAATATCTAAATTAGATGGAACCGAGCAATATCGGGTATATGGCTATAATCTACTTACAAGCTATTTAGCTATTATTTAGATATGAAGACGACTTTTGAAAGACTTGAACAATTCCACGAGAACGTTTATACACATCATTAATGACCACTTTTAAATTAAATACAATCAAACAATTTTAAAAAATTTAATAAAAACAAAATAAAAATTTAAATCTTGATTTAAATCTACTCTCAGTATATTGAAAATTGAAATAGGTCAAAAATATGATTGTATTAAATAATAATAGTAATGTATTATTATTATTATTACTGTTATTATCAATAATATTATTATTATTATTGTTGTTGTTATTATTATTGTTATTATTATTATTATCATTACCATCATCATCACTATCATCATCATCATCATCATCATCATCCTACCTTAACTCCGTCGGGGGCAGCATTTTCCGTGTATTGGATGCCATCGATAAACAACGTGACAGTTACAACACTGGTCATGTTTAGCCACAGGTTCATTACCAGGTAAGTACTGGGAAAAGTGATCACAACCGAGCCACCTGCAGTTAGGTAGTAAGGAGGGGATGTCGTCTGGGGATTTTGATCAGGGACAAAACCCACCGTTGAATTTGGCAGTATGTCGGCCATTGAACAGGGTTCTATTGGTGGCACAATTGCAATTGCCAGTTAATTTAAATAAAAATATTTATAATATGAGCCATTCTCATGTATATATAAAGTTGTTATTATTTAACAAGCTATTAAAACACAATTAATTAAATATTGTTATTATTGAGCCACTGCAAAACAACATTTTTTTTTGCCGCATATTCTATGATAGAAATAAGAGACACGCTATGTTTAATGAGAATGTTAAACCATCTGAACAAATTAATTATTAATAACAGTGACATTAAAGTTTAATAATTTGTTATCAGTAACGTTAACATGTAGTTTGTCGTTACTTGTCGTTGTGATCTCAAGAGTTTGTGTTGTTTCTGTTGAGGAGGCCAATGTTGATAGTTCGTTTGAAGTTGTTTGTAATCCTGTTGCTAACAAAATATAATTGTAAATTACAATGTTACAGCAAACAATACAAATGCTTTATGGTAACTTTTGATTATCCTTGGATTTAGCACAAGTCAACCTAATTATAGTTTAAGCGATTCTACTGATATCACAATTGCAATTGGTAGTTAATTTAAATGTAAATATTTAATAAGCCATTATTAACTCAGTTATATAATGATTATTGTATTATTATGTAGTTATTACTTGTCGTTGTGATCTCAAGAGTTTGTGTTGTTTCTGTTGAGGAGGCCAATGTTGATAGTTCGTTTGAAGTTGTTTGCAATCCTGTTGCTAATAAAATGTAATTGTAAATTATAATGTTATAGAAAAATGGTAACTTTTAATTATCCTTAGATTTGGCACAAGTCAACCTAATTATAGTTTTAGTGACCAAAATCAAAAGAATTGTATAACTGCAAATCTGTTAGTATGAAATGTTGAAAATTAGTTGGTAGCAGTTGTAAAAGTGGGATTTCTTTCCGTTGAAAGAGACTCTGCAAAAATTCTTATTAATGATTTAATTTTAAAATTGAATAATTATTCATTCATTATTTTATTAATTCAATAAAAATCATTATTTAAAAAAAACTACATTAATCAAAAATTGAAAACTTAGCACGGAAACAACACAGCCTTCGATTTCTAACGAGTTGGATTTGTTGTTAAAGTAGAAAAGGTAGAACTGGTGTCTTCTCTTGTGACGTTTCTCGCCTTCAGTTCTTTTTACAACTGGTTTATTTATTTTCTAACTAATTACAATCCTAGAAAAAAAAATAAAACTTTTCATACCTGAAATGGGAAGGATGATGAGCAGGGGAAGTGTAAAAGCCACTAGACTTCCCAAAATCAGACCAATCGCCCAAGTACTTCTACGTTGCATGGGCCTCTTATAAATCCTTATTAAACTCATGGTATCCCTATTACTATCAATCTGTTCTTCGCCCTCGAAATACATTTTACCAAAAAAAAAAAACGATTTAACTCAAAAGTAAGTAATATTTATCGCTCATAAGTCGATGATACCCAACTACAATTGATTTTATAGCAGGTAATGAATGAATTAACACCATGGAACACTTATTAAACTGAAAGCAAATTGACTGAAGACTTGTTTATGAATCATTTTTAGCTCTTCAAAACTTGTGACTCCCTAAAGTCACTTAAAGTTTCTTTTTAAAGGCTCCTGCTGTGTCGCTGCAAGAACCGCACCTAGCGCCTTGGAACTGGATCCTCACTCATTGGCTGGTATTTTAAAACTAAACAAGTAGAATACTTCTTAATAACTTAAATATATCAAATATATTAAGAGGAAAAAGCATTTATTGACTAAAGATTAATTACAGATTTCGAATTTAATATTATTCGAGCATTGGCATGTTTAAGCGGTTCGAAAATTATGTTTGATAACTATGCAAAGATATTTGTATTACTAGTCGTTAGACTTGTTATTCTTGTAAAAATCAAATTCTTCTAAACCTTTTCATAATCCATGGCGTCATAGCCCTGTCAAACAGTAGAATATCAAAAGGTAGCTGTAATAGTTGTAGTAGTTTATGTCCTCAGATTAACTTGACGAGTGGGACAATGTTGACGGACAAAAGGTACTTAAATAGGGCGGCAACCTGAATGATTTATTACCCAGGTGCTGTGAAATGCCAATGTCTGTTAAGAAAGTATTCATGAAATTCTCTTTATTATGCACGATGAACTGAATCAATTCACTGGTGATGATGATGATAATAATAATAATAATAATATAATAATAATAATAATAATAATAATAATAATTAATAATAATAATAATAATAATAATAATAATAATAATAATAATAATAATAATAATAACAATAATAATTCTTGGGCGAGAGTTCGCGTGGCTGTTTTAGCGAATTCTCGTTAATTTCACGAAATTTGAGATAAGTTTTGCCCTTTTTATGACCATTTTGTGCCTCAGGCTTTGAGGATTCTTGGTTTTTGGTGACTTAGAATGGGGAATACCTTTTTCAGAAGCTGAAAATTTGACATTATAATTCATTTTCGGCTGTCACAACTTGTCAGAACAGCATGAAGTAAAGAAATGTCTCGAGGTGCGATTTTCAAACCTCTAACGTCTGCTGATTGAAAGTTGATTGAAATTTATGAGAATGAAAGGGACTGGAAAAATACATGACATTTTATTTATGATATTGACATTATTTACGATATTAATTATAATGAACTACAATTACATTTTGGATCGATGATATGTAATTACTGAGTAATATTGTTAATATTCAATTGTTAATTTTCAAGGCGATGCAGTGTTACCTGCTGTGAAATCTGGATTTTGTGGACGAGGAGGAGGAGAAGATTTATAATTTGATTTATTCCGTAAATATTCAATAAACAGATGAGTCATAGCTGTAAAGATAGTTGGTGTTTTGTTGTTCGACAAAAATGTTTTGTGAATGCTGCTCGACGATTGCTGTGATTTCTAGAAACACACTGTTATAACCTGGGCTTAAGTAATCCAAATAGGTATTAACAATTAGGTTGAAGATATAATTTGCAATATGACTCCATCGCTCTCATTCTATCCCTCGTCGCTTTAATAATGCCTCCGTTCAGCTTTCATCAGGCAGTTTCAATTCACTACAACCATCCACATTATGCTACTCCCCGTATCCAAATCAATGTACACATTAAAGACATTTTATGCCTGAAAATACGAAGAACAAGTAAACATTGTAAACATTGCAAACATTGTCAACACAGAACATGATAACGATTTGGTATAAAACATCGAGTTTTAAGCAAACAGTAACTTGAATTGTTCTTGATTCCCATGAAAATCTCACGACTTCTTTCTCCCGAATCTTCAAGGACGGGGCAGCAACCTGGCCGTGAAGGCTGATGGACGCAAAACTAGCCCCAAGTCGAATGTCCGTGGATCGCAAGTAGTGGGAGGCTTGCTCTCATCTGGTTCGATGGTGAAGTTCTGGAGAACGTTCGTCACCACGAGAAACATCCTTGAAAGGGCCAACACTTTGCCCGGGCAAGCCCTCGGTCCCCCGCCGAAAGAGAGAAGACTCCTGCGTGAAATGTGGTCCGAGCTCACCAGAGTTCCGTCATCTTCGTTGATGAATCTTTCCGGTCTAAACTCGAGCGGATCCTTCCACAATTCCGGGTCGTGGTGGACGACTCTGGAGTTCATGAAGACCGTGGTATTGGCAGGTACCGGGTACTCGCCGATCTTGGTGTCGACCGTGGTACAGTGCGGAATAAGGATGGGGCTCAAGCTGCCAAACCTAAGCAACTCTATCAATGTGGCTCGGACGTAGTGCATTCTTTCCTGGTCCGACAGGGCGGCTTTTCGATTCCTGCCGAGAACTCCGTCGATTTCCTGTCTGAGTTTTGTTTGAACTCGTGAATAGTGGATCATGAGGTTGCAGAAGAGATACAGGTAGTTGTGTGTTGAAGAGACGCTACCTGTTCGGTCCAAGATGGATGGTTATTTATCTTTATGTCAGCAGTTTAATTCATATTCGATGAATTATAATTCTTAATGATGAATTAACAAACCAAAATAGGTGAACTTTGTTATGTTGATAATAATTTTTTAAATAATTCTTGACAACTTTAAGCCTATCCTCACAACAGCGACAACGAAGCTAGAAGCATCTACAAATATATGCATCTTACTCACATCATCATGATAACCAACCCATCATATTTCTCCATAAAATAATACAAATAATATTAATAAATTTGAAATAATATTAAAAAATAATAATAATTTGAAGGACAACCTATGAGAAGATTGACCATTGCCAGTTTGACATTGGTGGAGTTTAGGTTTTCTCTTTCTTCACGAAGTAGCAACTCAAACCCATGGATGACCCCTACGTTGTCAGTTCCTTTAAATGAAATAATTATTCAAATGAAATAATTAAATTGTATAATTAATTAATTAATTATTAAATTGATTGATTGATTATTAAGATTAATAATTTTACCAGAGTATTAATTAATATTATAATTAGCAATTATAACTTAGGATTTATACTTATTAAAGTTAGCAATTACATTTTATAAATAATTATAAGCAATTATTACCCCATTACAACATCATTTGAATTAAGTGACAACAAAAGAGTGGGATAGCACAAATACCAATTACCATGTTCCAGGTCATATCGTACTTTATCTGAAATCCAGTCGAAGATCTCGTCCCTGATTTTCTTGGCCTCCATGATTTCTTTGTAAGTCTTGTTGCCGAAATGTCTCAACCAGGGAAAGTAATCGAGTTCGGCTCCTTTGCCTCCGACGTTCATGACCCTGGTGACGATCTCGATCAGCTTCTTAGTCTTTGCCAGCTTGGGGTCGTCCTTACTGAGCTTGTCCCCGATGAGAAAGAGGAAGGTCACGTTTAGAATGGACGTGAAGAAGGTCTCCCTCATGTCAAATGGATTGCCCTGTTGCTTTCTAAAATCTTCGAGCAGGTCGTCAATAATCAGATTGGTTAGGTACTCTAGCCTCTGGTATCCTGGGTCGTATTTCTTCATCTCCCTCTGCACGGCTTTCCTAAGAATCGACCAAACTGGACCTGGAGAAGCGGAGACGATGTCCTGGCTTCCGTCTGACATGAACTTTGACCTGTAGTATAGGGCGGGTCTGCCGGAGTAATCCTGACCTCTTGTGATGAGGGCTTCGTAGATGGCCTTAGGTGGTTGAAAAGGTTGTTCGTATTTACATTCTTGTCACACTTTTTTAGTAGAAGTATTTCGTCATGTTTTTTATTAATGTATTAAGCCAGGTTTTAATCACCAGTAATTACTTATTGAGCTTATTTCTTAACGCGAAGTTTCGAAGAAGTGAAATCCACTTTTAAAAGTCACTTTGCAAATATCATAAGTAATGCTAATAAATAAATAAATACATTTATTTTTAATAGGGAATCAACAACCAATCAAACAGCATATCAGAGATTTCAATTTGGTCTAAATGATAAAGTTCTTGGATAATTGGACAGAATTAACTGGCCATATTTCATGAGCTCTGACGTCCGCAAGAGACTCAGGACAACGTGCAAAACAATGGAACGAAATACGCCTCCAACATTTACAAATGTCGTCTACATTAGTAATCATTAGCAAATCAAATTCCTATTATATTCAAATTGCAGCTAAACTCGTGCCGAAGTACCCACGTATCTTGACAAGTAAAGGCGGACTACAAATAGCGCAAACCAGGCACCAAAGTCAAGTCTTATGTTACTTTAAATAAACCAATGTCAGATGAAAAAAATGTTCATTGACCTATTAATTGACGAAGTCTAGTCGCGCCATCTGAGCTTAAGACCACTGATAATAATTATGCCGAATTTCAGAGTATAGCGTGTTAAGTTTAGACTCGCTTTTAAATGAGGAGTAATTGAAAAATATGCAAATAATAGATTTAAAATAATTTTAAAATTGACGCCGAAAATTAAATTTTATCCTATTATAAAATGTCGATATTACGGACGATGTTTTGACGAGAGCAGGCTGATAAAGCTAGCTTTTAACATGAAATCAATTCAACAATTTTGCATGGCTTCCTATTTAAAAATTCAAATGAATTGCTAATTAAAGTTAAAACAATTCAAATCAAGTCCTAACGCCTGGCTCGAGCAGCGGACCTACAAAAAAAAAAAAAAAATTGACAAAACACTTACTTCTGAACTGCTCAGAACGAGAATTTTCTTTCCGAAGAGATTGACGAGGTAAATGCTTCCATACTTCTTTGCCCACTCGTGGAAAGTCTCGTAGGGTCTTGCCTTGTTGACTTTCAAGGCACTTCCTACAAACGGAAGACCCTGCGGACCTGGAAGACTCCAGTACATGACATTCCGACGGAAAAAGTTCCTGAGAAAGCCAATCTTGAGATAGGAAATGTTGCTCAATTTCAGGAACGTCAGAACAGTTACAAAGACGACCAAGTACCAGTCGACGGACGTGAAATTCATAATCATTTTTCCCGTTTCTAGCGTAAAACCGGCTCGTTACGTTTCGAGGAGAGCTTAGCGAACGCGGCGACAGGTTCCGCTATAAAAGGACCGCCGTGAGCCAGATAGCTGGTGCTTTAAATACGTCCGGAAGATTCGAGCGAAATCAAAATATTTCGGAAAACATTTTGACGAATGACTTCCCAGCAATAATAGCGACTTTTCCGAAGGGAACTTTGACGTTTAAAAAATAAACAACAAGGAGAAGTTTCGCCAGGATGTTTTCTGACCGACGAAAATATTACTGGATGTAACTTGCTGAAAATTGTAGAGAAGATTTCTTCTCCACTAAAGTTGTTTTCAATCAAAACTTATTTTCCCTTTTAATTCTGAAAGCATTCTGGCTTTTTATTCGTAAAATGGGGATAATTGCGCGTTGAAATTAGAGCAGACCATTCGTCATGCTAGCGTCAAGTCGGTGCAGAGCAATAAATTTATCTTATCTCCTCAGACGTTTCCAATCAAGGAGTGTATTTTACGCCTCAGGTTATGAAATTATCCGATCTGTTTTAGCGAACGATTTCAATTAAGATTTCTCCGAGCCATTCAATCATTTCAATTTTTTTCGCTGTTTATTGAAGTTGTCCTACTTTATATTATTTTTTTTTTTTAACTTGAGAGGAAATTTTCCAGACAGTAGAAATAAAAAGGTTTCCCTTGAAACTAATTGAAATTCTTGAACTAATAATATAAAAATCTAAAAATAAAATATAAAAATATTCTTGGACTTTCGAAAGTATTCTATGGAATACTTATACGCTATAGAGTGTTTAGCTGTACTATGGCCAAACCAAGTGGATTGAAGTCAATAATGTGTCCATAAACACAGTATTTTTCTATTTACGGTTGCATCTGCTCAGATGACTCACTTGCATCTCCATTCCAAGGCTTCTCAACGAATTATAAACAAGATTCGAACCTAGTCATGTCGAATGCTACTTACTTTTGACCGTTTAACAGACGAAACTTCAGAATTTTAACCATTAAAATTAACCATCTTTCTTTACAGAATTTGCATGTTTTTGATAAATGCATCTCATTTAAATCCGGGTGCAAATATAGTTATTTTTTAAGTTTTTTTTTCTTCCATCTGCACACTTTCATATTTTTATTCACACTTTCATTGTAATCCTTACAACAAACAAAAATAGCTTCAAAAACTTCTTGGCACGAAAAAATGCCAAAAACAAAGATTTCCTGAGTCGTAGAAAGGATATTATGAATCGTCGATTAACTGAGGCTGTTTTCACGCTTGCTCTGTTATTTTAAAGATAATTTTTTTTAAACATTCCGTTAGTTTCCTTTACTAAATCCGACTCTTAATCATAACTTATTCATAGCAGGCCTTTTAAAAGTCTGTTTTTTACAAAAAAAATTATATTTTATGCGGTCGATGGCTGTGTTTCAATTGTTTTTTTTTTAGATTCATGCTGACGAAATGTAAATTATGCGCAGCATCAGCTTTGGGCGATGAGCTCAGATATCGGTTGCATTTTATATCCCTCGTACTACTGCTACTAGTCGAACTACTCGATTGCAAAGACTTTCGAAATCAAAATGGAGCTTAATATCCGCCATTGTGTTGGAGGAATTTAATTTATTTTATCCATTTTTTTTCTTAATGTACTTTTTTTCCAAAAGGTTGCATCCAAACTCATCCCATATTTGTTTAAACCTATTTGTTTAAACTCGTTAACAACTAGTTAAACAGTTATGTATTAATAAATATTTGGTTATTTTTTAGCAGATTGAAAAAAAAATCCATCCACGAGTGTTTCGAACACAAAATAAGCGTTTTTAAAGCCGGCGGTGCCTGCAATCGAAATAAATCAATCGGCTCGTATTCAAACAACAAATGGCTTACTTGTCAAGGCTGATGATTACATTTTTCTATAAACAAGTGCAAAGTCTTTCATTTTTACGCAGCTTCGTTTAAATCCAGGCTTCTTTGCGGTCTCGGGTTCTCTAAAAATCAAATAACTTTTTTTCAGCACATTTTATTTATCAAAAGAATGAATAAGCTGGACTTTCGACCATTCCTAACATAGTAACTGTTTCTTTGTGTATCTTTGTGACTCAAAACAGGGCACCAAACCACAAACTCTAGTCAAAGTCTCTAAGAAGGGTCGACTGAAAAACCGTTCGTATTACTTGCATGGCGTTCCAAGTATTCTGCTAAAGAGGGAATTGAATCGAGGCCAATTCGATAGAAACCAAATTAAAGACAAAACGCTTTTTAGCATTCTAACTATTTTTTAAATGATTAAAAATGATAAAAAGCAGAAGGAAACAAACTTTTATTTGATTTTTTAAAACAAATGATTCAATTTGTAAAACACATCGTTTGGTAATATTAAAATTCACTTAGTAACTTGGGGTTTGTTATTGTTAGTATTTTTAATATTTTTCAGACAGATTTATTTCCATCTTACAGATCCTCAGAATCTGGTTAAGAAAATGAATGAATTAAAAATGAAATCAAAATATATGGTATGAATTGAAAGATAATAATTGTTATTATTATTATTATTTTTATTATTATTAGACAATAAATTAAGTGATAATAGTTACATTGTTTCTTTTGAAGATAATTCACACGCTGAGCACGTTTTGAGATATAATATTTTACCACATTAATGTATTATTAATTATAACAATTACTAATTATTGTAAACGTAAAACTGGTTTTAAAATTTAGCTTTGGATTCTCTAATGACTCCTTGAAGGCGAGCTTCCATCATCTGATCTTAATTTTAGAAATTGCCAGAAAGTATTCTGAAATTAAACCAATTTGAGGTTTTAATTAATTTTTAGTTAATCTTGTCTTTTTAAATGACCCTATCTGTTTAGAAGTATTTAAAACTTTCTAAATTTTCAGCTCCCTAAAGTATCAGATTCCACAATTTTCGAAATCGATGACGTCATCTATGGGGAAGATGACAGCGGTATTGTGACGGGAACAAGTTGGTTTTTAAATTAGCTTAATGTAAACAATAATATAACACATTATAACAATAATTAGCAATTGCTATAATCAATGTTACTTTCAAAATATTTCAAATCACTTGCTGTTTCAACAGAAACAATTAAATATTTAGCCATGAACTGCTACAAAATAATTCATGCATCAATATTTTTCATGGTAATTTAAATTAAGTATTGCAATAATTGTTTTTTTTGTCTTTTAGGCCGCTGAGGAAATGTTGTACTTTGTCGACAACAGCAAGCCCAAAGATGTGTAATTACCAACTTTTGATGTTATTCCAGCATATTTGCAATACTTGATACAAAGTACCAATAAGTAACAATAAATTTAAAATAAAATTGAGCATGAATAAATTCCATGTTCTAATGCTGCATTTATATCATCATAAATTAACAAACATTAAATTCATGCGTATGACTGCATAACATGCAAGATAACATTATAATAGCCTGCTTCCCCAGTTTAATGAAGTGATAAATACTTATTTATTAAAAACTAACAAAAATAAATAAATTATTTTCATCATCACCATCATTTATTTAAAGTAAATAGAAAAATTGTCGCGCTTTAATGTCATCACGTGAACTATACACAGTCCTGTAAATCTGGGCGACGCATTTTCCGACTAAATACGATGCTTCAGAATCAGATTTTCAAAAAATGAGATTACTTGACGATGTGATTCATTTTATTTAGAGTCATTAATGTGAATTTTGCAATCGAAATAATTCAAGGCAAGATTTATTCTTAGCACGGATAATTAGGCTTCGCGATCATCCTTTTCGACGACCGCGTCCTCCATTCCGTTCTGTCTTTTGCCGGCAATTATAAGAATGAGAATCAGAGGAAGATAGACGAGGCTGAATTTGAATAGTTTCCTGGCCGAACTGCTATCTCCATTGGAGTAGAACTGCCAGGAGAGGTAGTTCAGGTATCCGTTTATCGGCAGCGAGCAAAAGGCTACCGGCCAACTGGTGACATCACAGATGGGAAAGAGGAATGTCAGGCCAGTGAGAACAAGACTGTACCTGAGGGCGACCTTCTTGCAAAGATCCGGATTTACGACGGACATCATTCTGTAGCCTGCTCTCGAGTAGTCGGACTGAAGGTTCCAGCTAAGGGCGCAGAAGTGAGGGAATTGCCATGCAAACAGGACTCCTCCCAATAGCCAAGCCCCTGGTCGACAAAAGATTAAGCTGAAAATTACACTGCAATGACGTAGTTTAAATAATATCTAACTAAATGTCCTTATTTGCATACAAAACAAATTTGTTTATAAAGTCACATAAATGTTGAATCAGTAGTAGTATTGAACTATATATGTCCTGTATACTAGGTGACTACTCACTGACTTCGTTCATTTATTCATTCATTCATATGAACCAACCGGCATCCAGATGACCAGTGGCAGCTACCCATCCCATCATGGGGGGCAGTGCACCCACGATGGATCCCACCCAGGTGTTGGCGATGTTTGTTCTTTTCATGGGAGTATACATGAGAGTGTAGATGAGTATGTTCGAGAGGCCGAGTGCAGCAGTCAGTGCATTGGCCCCGCAGAGAAGGGTCAAGACACCCACGGAGCTGGACAGGCCAGCAAATGCCATGGCCTGCTGTGGTCTGAGGGGAATGATTTAAGGAGTCATGAAAAGCCATTTGTGAAAGAAGCGATCGAAATTTTATTGACGATGAGTGACTTACGTGACCAATCCTTTCACCAGCGGTCTGTTCATCGTTCGAGACATTTGAGAGTCGTAAGGGACCTCGAAGATCTTATGATGACAAATAATTAACCGTGACATTGGATGAAGGTCATGTCGTTCAAGGTCAAACAAGCACAAATCATGAACATATACATATACATATTGTATCGAGCAATAATTAATACAACCAGTAATGGTCAGCTTTAGTTTTACTTAAAATGTTAAATGTAACCGAAGATATATTTGGTATTGTGTACTTTAAAACTCAGCAATGCATAAATATCATTCTAATTGAAATGAATTCAAAATAGATGCCACAAAAGAATAGCATGCACATACTTGATTGATGGTATTTGCTGCAGAAGAAGTTAATAAAACACCGGCAGAACATGAAAGAAAGGTGGGCAAATGGAAAGTACAAGGAGCTGCTGCGTACCCGGCCATCGCTGTCATCATGACGAAGCCTGTGCAATAAAAAATCAATTTAATCAATTTGAAATATAAAATCTGTACAGTGATTTGTTTGCAAAATCCAAAAATTACTTGTCAGCTTAATTTTTGCGAGGCTGAGGTACGGTTTAACGCTGTAGTTAGGTCGAATCTCCTTCCACTCTTCAGAATTCTGCTGCCTCAACTTTTCATCCTCATTTAAAGTCAGCTTTGGTTCAATGACTGATGAAGCAAAGTTCCGTGATTCAGTTTCTTTTGGTAAAGGACTAGTGTGCCTCAAGCATGTTTTATTAACGAGCAGTCTGTTAGGATTCAATAAAATGCCTTTTGAAGAACTGCTCCATGCAATAAGACGGCATTCTCGAAATAATTTAACTCCCGATGATTTGAATAATAAACTGGGATTGGCGACACTGCTTATTGGGGCACGGAGTTCTTGAATCGGACATGTAGGCTGGAATTAACAAATGTACACCAAATAAAACGGTTGAACAAAACTATTGCAAATAGCACTTCCAATGTCATAATACTGATCAAGACAAATAAAATGTCTTTTAGTAATCGCTAAATTCAAGCAACGTAACCGCAAAGAATGAGCTGTTTGCTTACCTGAAATCGCAGGAGAGTGACCTGTAGCGTCCGGCCAACTGCTACGCTAAATAATTTAATTCTTCTCATTAATTAATTTTCAGCTGCATGGATTACAAGAATTGCACTCCACAAGGGCTCTGAATTATCGACCACCCTCAATAACAATAGAATTACAAAATTTATGGGAAGCTTATTTAACCTATTTTTGCTTTATCAATAATTTAACAATAATTGCTTTATATGCTAAATTATTTGTAATTTGCATTATTTAACGCATTGCAAGTTGTTTTAAATTTCTACTACAATCTTCTGCTAACATTGCTGGATTTGCTATAATACTTAATAGAAATAATTGTGTTTTGATTAAAAATTTAAAATATTAATTTAACTAACACATAAATGCATTTAAATGATAGATGAACATCACTTTATTAGTTTGCGAATGAGTCAAATTTAATTATTAATTAAATCTTTGTTAATAAAATGCTAAGACTTAGTCAAAGATTGTAAAATTAATAAGTGTCTCAACTAGATTTTCAGCCATTAGCATTTAGTTGTTTTGACGATGGAGGGTGTTCCAGATGTTTTGCAGGAATATAGAAATATATCAAACAAACTTAAAAAGTTGTTGATTTTAAATGCATATCTATTTTTTTGGAATATTAATTGTTTATTTTAAATTATTCAGAAAATTTCTTAAAAAACCAAACGTCTTCGAAGGGAGTGAACAATTTGGTGAGTTTTATGAATACACATAATTCCATTATGACCCTAACAAATTCTGAATCCAAAATATTGATTTCAGGTCGCTTGGCAAAGCAGCTGAAAGTTGATGGCTGTCCACATTATTCGGGTTTTTGTTATTTAGCACAAGCAAGGTGGAGCTTGATAATGTACTTAAATATCAAATTCATTTGGTAATGAGATGGACTTTCCAGGTGTGAGCACACTCTTGGCAACTGGTGTTCTGAAGCCTCAACTCTGATAGAAGCTGCAAGGTCCTTTGTTCAGGCTGAACGATCCATTCAGGAGACATTGTGTCCCTCTTTTCAAGAACACCTCAATGCTGCCATCAATTGCTACAGCCATGCAATCAGAGTATGTGACTTGTTTTTATAATATATTTATATTATAATAACTGTTACATTTATTTTTAACAGATCTACCTTGAAAACAAGCAGTATTCGTTGGCTGCATCCCTTTGTATAGAACTTGGAAATGCTCTTAAAGTATGAAAGTCTTAACCTCAATAATAGGTTTTGTGCATGAGATATTTATTTAGTTTTAGAGAACGTAATTTGTTGTCGTTTTTAAAAGATGTTCGGGAAAACAAGCCAGTCAATCCAACATTTTCAAAGAGCCACTGAACTGCTCCAGCATGTACTCAGTTTTTCCTTAATGGTTTTTTTATAATTTGTCAAGCAGTACAATGAACATCTCTGCATTTTTTGTGTTTAAGAATTTTATTCAGGTTTCTCACTTTCTTTTAGCATCCTATGGAATGTCTAGATGCTTTGAATTTCCTTGCTGCTGCCAAAATTGAAACAAGTGAGAGAAATCATTCCACTAGAAAAACTCAATAGAGTTGACCCTTAAACTTTTGCTAAAACGTCGCAGAGGATTATGAGGGAGCTCTGGTGATATATACCGAAATGTTTTATCTCGCCAAGGAGAGAGGTCCGACCTCGTGCGCGCAAAAGACCATCGGCGCGGTGGCAGACATTTTGGCCCAGTGCGAGATATTCAGGCTGCTGTTGCTCTTGCTGCTTCAGGTATGTGGAGGATCAGAGTTATTGCCACTTTTGCACCCCTTCTTAATTCAATTTATGCTTACAATTGCTTGTCAGAGAACTTACTTAGCGGAGAAAATCATGTTTTTGTATGAAATGGTTCATTCTGGTCTTTTGTCATCGTAGCCAGCCCCTCAAAGAACAAGACCAGAGCACAGCCAACTGCTGGAGAAATACCTTTGGAACGCCTCAGATGAAGACCTCAGTAAATCCGTCCTTGGGGAAGAACTATTTCTGCTCGTTCAATCCGTCGTGGTAAACCAGGGTTATCCTTAATTAATATTAATTAAATTAGTCACTCTTTATTGTGGTTCAGATGGCCTGTCATGCCAAAAACATCAGCAGTTTGAAACAGCTGGAGTCATTGATAACTCCACACCTCACATCACTCCAGGTGCATCTCCTCCACCTTGTCTTGGAGACAATCAACAACGAGGGACAGCAATATGGCCACACCATGGAGTGAATAACTGAGTCATGCTCACAATTGTTGTCATATTTTAAAAATAATGTGACATTTTTTCACGATTTGTAATTCACTTTTAGTGAGCTGGTTAAAACAAGAAATAAGTAAAACAATTTATTCAATCAAACCAGAAAGAAATCAAAGCGAAACAAAAGCACTGAAAACAAAAAGCTGATCAAAAATATTGTCTTGTCGATTACAGCGTGAAATAATCCAAAATCTCATTTGCCGAGAACATCCTTGAGCAACTTCCTCAAAACTTTGACCTCCTGCTCCTTGTCCAAAGCCACTCGTTTCAGCTTCTCGTTTTGTCTAAGTAGATCTTCGTACTCGATCATCAAGCAGGATTCTTCCTCTTTCTTCTTCGTTCTGTATCTCGAAGCAGCTTCCTTATTCTGTTCTCTTTTTATCTTGAGTTGGGAAGTCTTTTTCTTGACCCCTCTGAGAGCAGATTTCTTTGCCTCTTTTTCAGGGAGAGGCTTAGATGAAGAACTTGATCTTTTCTTGAGAACAGGTGCAGACTCAGAGACAACATCAACAGAAGTATTCTCATCCAAGAACATTTCATTTTGAAAATTATCCCAATTGAAGTTACAGGGCAATCGACAGTCCACATTTTCTAAGTCCCATGGATCTTCAACCAAATAATTTGTAGGGACATCCACAGACTCATAACAACTCCTGGGGCTAGTATCCACTGAACCACTAAATTCTACATATGGTTTTGGAATGCCTTCAGTGTAGTCACTTGGAGAAACCTCCCTATTATCATAGCTACTTAGGGGGCTAGAAAGACCTGAACTTTCAGTATCTGTTAGCAACTCCGAAGGTTCTTGCTTCAATAGTTCTGCAATTTAATAAAATTTTTAATTTTAATAACAATGCACAAAATATACAAATTGTTAGTGTGAAAGATCAAATTATAAACTCTACCTTCTAAATTAGCAAATGGACTAGAGTCCAATTGCATAGCAATGAAGAAGTCATCAGAGGAGAATGGTGTTTTGGTGTTCATTTGCCCATCAGCCTGAAGCAATGCCATAAGACCTTCCTCCAGCAAGACATCTTCTACTCCCAACATTCCATTGGGGAAGATGAACTCGCCCAGACCATCTGTGAGAATTGATCCCTCTAATATTCTCTGTAATTCTGATTCCATTTCCTCTCAAAGTAACGAGGTTGGTAAAAAACCTGCATCGTAAGAACATTAATTACAAACTGCAAACCACAAAACTAAATGCGAAAACAAATATAGACAAAAACTTACGCCATGATTAATATTTAGAAGAGTTACGTGTTTAAAACACGCGGCAAACTAGCAACTCATCATTCTTAAGAAAGACGAGTTTAAAGCGAGAAATAAGCACGAGGTTGTTGAGGACACGGAAACTAAGCGCTTATAAGGTCGCCAAAGAGCATGAAGTATCTCTCCGACACAATAAATACACCTTAATCAAATTTACAAAAACATTGTGTTTCATCTATAAATATAAGCACTAATTTGTGTATAAATATGAAAACATTTTTTTAATTGTGATATTATAAAACAATTGCAAATTTTTGTCTAAATATAAAAGTATCGCGCAAGAATACACCTAAAGATTGCATCATTTTAATAATCTCATCCAATCAGAATTAAGCAACGTGTTTCTGTCGCATTGTAAATAGGCATTTGAGGGCGATTATCGAATGTCATATGATAGTTGTTCTTGTTTTTTGACATTCGCTGTCGCTCATTACTGACTCGACTGAATGATCTCTATTTATTTATGCCACGTTGGGTTTCAATAACCATACAAAGGAGAGGTTCCGCATCAACTTGAGTCAGAAGTTAAGAGCCACAAAGTTCTATTATTCAAATTTAGGTTTATATGTTGGTGCGGCTCCACGGCTACCAAAAACGTTGCGTTGATACTCTAAACGACTATTAGTTCTGAATTGCCTTTGCGTGATGCAGTAACTACATTCACGCAGTGGACGCCTCTAGTTGACAAGGCGCTGTACTTTTCGTCACAATGGGTATTTGGCGATGGTCATTTGCGTCAGCTGTGAGCCAAGAAATACATGCTTACAAGTATAAAATTCTAACTGATCACAAGGATTCAATCTTAATTGCAAGACAACATTCAAGAAATTCCTGTCTGCACTTTGTTTTTGCAAAACACTATAAAATTAAACAGTAAACCAAATCCTTGATCTACTTGTCAGCTTATCATTTAAAATCAAAAGCTTGACTAGTGACGCTGGAGACAAAATCAAGATAATTTTCTTCTTTTTACTGCTTGCAAAGTTTTGTGAAGGAATGAGATGCAGTCAAATTTATAAAGCCTCTTCCTGCATTGTCCAACCTAAAAATGGCAAACTGTTATGCACAATTTTGTTTACAACATTTCCAAGAGAAATGGTATACGTACCTTAGTAACAACCATTCTGACAATTTCTTCATATTCACCTTTTGAAATTTCACTTCTGAGAATTGCCGGGTTGAGAACGGCTTTTATTTGTTGCTCAATAACTTGCAGATCATCAACCTAAAGTGAATAAAAAAAAAATGGCTCATCTGCATGGTGCCTTAAGCACAGTTCCAGAATCAAATAGCAATTTTGTTGTCACAAATAATAGGACAATTAAATAACGTTAATTGATGCATAATTTAAAATAAAATTGTCCAAATTAGAGCTTGATAAAATATCATGAAATTGGAGATGGCAAACTAACATTGCTTTCTGATTCGGTTCCACTGGAAACTGGTGAGACGATGGACACCCTTTTACGACATCTCGTGTTGAATGCATCCCGATTCAAAATGTTAGATTTATGAACAGTAGAATTCTCTTCACTTTGAATGACTCGTGTAGATTCACAGGAAGGGACCACGCATCGATCGTGTTGCAAAAGTAAACTGTCTGCAGACTCCAAATCTGTCTCGTCAAAATCCAACTCGATTTTCAAGAAGTTTCTTAATTTTTTAACAAACTTGTTCATTTTAGAGTTCAATCCTGATTCAGATATTGTCGTTAACCTACGCAAACGTCTCAAAAGTAAACCGAAACAATATGTAACATCTTCGTGCGTTTCCAAAGACCCAATGGCACTTTTTAATAACATTGCATCACAAGTACACTTTGGATTAGCTCTCAAATAACTCAGACCTGATGGTTCAAACAATTTAATTTCTCCAGTCTCTTCCTCAAAAATCCTCACTTTATTTGAAATTTTGTCACCAGGCATGGATTCAGAAGTTTTGCTTTTTAAGGACATTTTAAGTTCTTTGACCTTGTCCTGGGTTATCAAAATATCTTCATCTGTTGGAATGCTGTTTACAAGTAGCGGATCAATGTTCCATAAATTATATGTCCGATCAGAACCAAGATTTTTGTCGTTAGAGCTTCTCGGATTAGGCTGAGACAAACAATCAGAATTAGGACTCGAAGTCAATAAACTTTTGCGAGTATCACTGTCTTCATCGTCGCTGTTGAATGTGGCGGGTGGAGAAATTGTGTTTGAGTTCATTTCTGAGTCATTTTTCTTACGCTGTTTTTCAAGATAATTCGAGATGGGATGGTCTTTGTTGGAATCTTTCGCATGGGTTGGTGTCTTGTTCTGGTGATCTTTCTTATTGATTGCCGTTCTCATGACGTCTGCGTCTCCCTCTTTCAACTTGGCTTCTTTCGTTCTCCTTTCTGAGCTCCCAGCACTGTTGTCTTTGCGTTGAAACGGAGGCAAAAACTGTGCCGCAATGATTCTCTCGCTTTCTGAACTTTCTGATCGTTTAGTTCTCGTCCTGGAATGTTTGGGAGTGCCTCTTCTCGACTCTCGCTTGTTTGAACTTTTCCAGCTGCTGCTGCTCTTAGATGAATAATTTTTTTCTCTATTATAGGATGCGTTTCTAAATTTGTTGTTAAATATTTTATGGGGAGAATGCTTTAGTCTATGTAGTTTTGACCTTGACTTTGTTTTGGAACCTAAGTGCCTCTTTTTTGAAGTAGAATTGGATGAAGATGAGCTAGTTGATGTTCTCCTTGAGCTCTGAATGCAACTTTTTTCTAAATTGTCTTCAATTCTTGGTGATGTACTTTTGCACCTGCTATCATCATTTATCACATTATCCAAGCTTAAAGATTCGTCTCTAAGCGGCTTAGTCGTGAATGTTGTCGACGTCCTAACAGGCACAAAAAGTTGTACCTTAGAAGTTTCCGGTTCCTCTAAGCACATTTGAGACTGTTTCAAAATCACTGACCTTGGAGTCTTGAGGCTAAATTTTACTTTTTCATTTTTTGATGCCAGCATCAGTAAATCATTGTCAGATGGCTGAGAAGCTATGTTTAAAGATGAATCATCATTGCTTCTGTTTGCTGAACTAAGCTGCGCTCCTTCAGAAGCCACATTTTTGTCAGTGTTACTGGGACTGCAATCTTTGGCATTTAATACATCATCATCTCTTGGCTCTGAAGTAACTCTATCAAAGAAAGATTCAGCAGTATTTGAGCTTTCACTCTCTGATTCGGCTTCGCTTAGGTCTCCATCATCAAAAACACATTCAATGTATTTACGAATGCTATAGTAATTATCATCGATGAGAGTCAATGTTTGACAGGACATGATGTTGTCTGTTGCCATTTAAAATTAGTGTATGGAAAGTATTCTAAAAAGCATCCTATGAGACCTTAAGAACCCCCTGGTAAACAGGATTAAGTTATCGCTACCGATCAGAAACTTTGCCTAATAATTAATTACATTACATTTTCTTAATATGTTATAAATCGTCATCAATAGTCATTTCAAAAACTCCAGAGAAAAATGAAGAATGCATCTGGTAAACAAACTCCAAAAAAAAAACGTATTCGTCGGAGACCGTATGGAAATTGATTTTCCAATTTTAAATTGGTGGACGTGTTTTGTAATATTAAACATTAGTTTTTTATTGTTTAAAAATTTGCTTTATAAAAAATTTATGATTTATTACTGCAAAAAAATGCAAGTTTATCCTCTACTAAATGATAAACAATGGTTACTTGTTATATAATGTATAACTGTGTTTATGAATTGGTATCGAATGGGAAAACGTTTAATCTCACCGTTATAATAAAAAAATTTAAAAACACAAAAAAGAAGTAATATAATCTTGTCAAAACTGGCTAAATTCGTGTATTTCAGGTTTTAATCAATGATTTTTGAAATTATCCGGCCAAAACAACAAAAATCAAATAAAAAACTTTATTAGACTCAATAAAATTGTAATAAAAAAAAACCACTTAAGAACCTCTATCTTTGGTAGTCATGCTCCTATACAACAACCTAGGTCGTTAATGCAAAAATAAACATACAAAGTCTCTCAGATCATTAGGTTTAATGGCGGCCTCTAAGGAAGATATTTTATTAAGTATACCGAATGTAAAAAACAAAAAGTGTGACGGATCACTATGTCTTCTCTCGGAACGGATTGCTTGGATGCCTTCAGGAAAAAGTTCCCTCTCAATCAGTCAATATTACACCGACATAAAAGGTACACGATTGTTGTAGTTTTTAATAAGAATTTTATTTTGTATGGAAGTTGCGAAATTACTGCATCAGTTTTACCATTTCCTGAAAAATTTTCCAACTTTAAAGGAATTTTAGCTAACAGATCTAAATATTAAGCAATAGTTTATAGAATGTTCTCAGTCATCAATTACACTCATGTTATGATGCAATCTTTAACTACTATGTAATATTTATTTGCCATCTTGTTCCATAAACTTGGTGGTACTGATAACATTATCTGCAACATTAATCTCACTAACTTCATTAAACCGTTTAGCCCAGAAAATATCACCAGACACCAAAGACAAAGTGCAGCTGCAGATTGTTTTGCACAGCAGCGGGGCTCATACATTCCACTTCAACAATCCAGAGGGAAGGGAGGCCCAAGTTAGGGACAGAGATGCTGTCAAAGATCTCCTTTTGCAGATGCTCAACACGTTCAAAAAGCAAATGAACAATGACCTCGAGGAAAAGAACAGGTTAGAAGAGATTCATTAGTTTCTCTGACAATTTTTTTAGTCTCCATTCTTTTGGATGAAACTTACCTCGACTTTAAACTTAAAATCCAACAGGATGCTTCAGGAAGACCCACATTTGTTCCAGTTGTACAAGAGCCTCGTGGTCGGAGGAATTCTATCTGCCGACGAATTCTGGGCAAACAGGACGAGCGTGAGTTCAAATTATAACGAAATAAAGCACTTAAGTTTATGATATCAGATATTTTATAAGTATAAATATCAAACAATTTGTACATTATCAGAAGCCTAAAGTGGGAGAAATCTCAAAACAAGAAGTGGGAGTGTCAGGGAGATTCTTGGTAAGGCCTATTTTTGGTATTATTAAACTATGATTTTAAGGCACTGATCGCCAAACTTTTTCTGGGTTGCAACAGGCAGACGCCAGCAGGGAGATCGAAGCCTCAAATGGACTCCAATACACCTTGACAGTTGACCTCATCGAAAGCATTTTTAAAACTTATCCCTCAGGTGTGTAACATTTTAAAGTTGATTTTTCCAAATAGATTTTTTTTTCGTCTGTCTTGAAAATCAGACACTCGAACCAGCTTGCTAGTTTTGTGCTATCTCTTATCACTAGGTTGAGTGGGATTTCGCAAAACATGAATAGCTCGAGATGTTGCCAGTGTCTAGAATTTTTTAGTTAATGGTTATTGATTAAAACATTGTTTCATGTTTATTAATCGAAGCATCTTTTGTTATTTATTGATTGAAGCATCTTTTAATATACGTTGATTGAAACATCATTTAATATTTATTAATTGACACATAATTTATTATTTATTAGTTGAGGCATTGTTTAATATTCATCTCTCGAAACTTATTTTCAGTCGAGAGGAAGTACGAGGAGTTGGTTCCCGATAGGGTGTCTGAAAGTCAGTTCTGGTCGGAGTTCTTCAAGTCACACTACTTCCACTTGGACAAGACTGACATCAACAGCAAGGATTTGTTTGCAGGATGTATGGAGGAGGATGAAAGAAGTATGATGATTATCATCAGTCTTATTGTAATAATAATAATAATAATGAAAATAATAATATTTATAGTAATATGACCGTTGTTTAACCTCGTTATGTTTATTTATTTGCCACTTATTGTAATTCATTCCCGTAGTCTGGACGACGGTCATGTTACATAGCAATTGTGTCATCTCCGTATTAATTTTCATTGTTTATTATTTATGAGTTACTTATGTTTTGCTGCACATTAAGAAATTTAATTTGAAATGATGCCTCATTGCAGGATTGAAGAGAGAGCAGTTTTTAACCATCAAAGGAAAAAAGAGGAAGATACAAAACATTTCGGATCTCATGCCAGACGAGGTTTAAAACACTGTTTTTAAATAGGACCGAAACATTTATATGCTTGATAAATACATTTACCGTGAAAAAGCGCTGATGCATGATACATTGACAATAGAAATTGCTTATCAGTAATCATTTTTTAATGATCTTAAAGTTCACGTTCTATTTTCATTTTCAGAGCTGCGCGAACGCCGAAGAATTGCCCAAAAAAGAGAGCTCCCTCTCAGCAAACACGGCGCTGGTTAAAAGATTGAACCACTTTTCCACCATGGTTCTCAACTCCATTGACCGCCCATCCAAGACAGACAACTCTTCGATGACCGATCCCACCGAAAAGAATGAGGTTTGCTTCTTACGGGTTGTATTTTCTACGAGACGGGTTCTAACATCGCAACTGTTTCAGACCAAAGGGGTTAAAAGGAAACCGAACGACCTTTTCAACGACGATGACGAGGGTCCCGTCGGCCGGCCCCTGAAGTTGACCAAAACCGACGCCTACATGCACGGGCCGATGCCTCTCACGGCCTACACCTACAACACGACCAATGAATTGATGGAGGCTGCCCGGGTGTTTGCGCACGACGTCATGGCATGGAAACCAACATCGGCCCATCAGGTGAGCGAAGTTAAATTTGTGAACATTTAGCTTTAATTTCGGATGAAATGCAGTTTCGACAACTTTGAAGTGAAATTACAGCTGCCCTTCAATCCAGAGGCTGCATTCAATGTTGTTGTGAAAGAGTTATCACCGGCTGGCTCCCTAATGCAGGATACGTCTGCTCAACAATCCAATGGTAATGCTTTTCTACAATATCAGTTGATCATGTTTCTTATTATCATCCATATCCTCAAGCTCGATAATATTTAAATGTTAATTCTTAAACCAGCTGACACTGTACCGAAGGAATTGCTCCCAGAATTCAAATCCATGTTCTCAGGCTTGACGGAGCTATTGAGACACTTTTGGGGCTGTTTTCCGATCACTTGCAAAGAGCTCGAGGAAAAGGTTGGTATATTTATGGATTTAAAGATGTCGTGGGCATGCTAAGCAACTCAAGGAATTATTTATTTAAGTGTTGTTGTTATTTATTTTAATTCAGGCCACTCGTATGGAGGAGTGTCTTCGAAAGTTCCAAAAGAGCAAAGTCCAGGCCTTCTCAGAAAAAATGGCAAAACTTCGTAAGGCGGATGACGTAAGTGATTTATATCATGATCATCGGGCAAAAACAACGAGACAGAAAATTTGTAAGTCTAAATGTTTTGCATTTTTTAGTGCTGCCATCACATCAATCTAATATTGGAAAAGGCATTCACAAAGTATTCAAACTGGAATATGAAAAGGTCTGCAAAACGGATTTAAAAATAAACGATTTGAAATCAGCATTGGATAAATTTTTTTTCTCGAGACTGAACAAAGTCACTATATAGGTTCATAAAGGTACCAGCGTGTGGATCATGCTGAAATGTGTGCAAACAAAATAAAAAACTTGACAAACACCAAACTGGATAAAAATGTTCAGATATTTGGTGAATATACGTATCACGATTATCGTAAACGAATACTAAATTTAGACGTGGGAGATGTACTTTGCAATCACAGATTATCAGGCATTGATTGAGAAACGAATAATAAATTTCATGGTCGCCATTAATTGCTAGATTGTAATGTTGACAAACAAAATTTCATCGGTCATGAAACTTTGCAATGGCTCTGAGGCCGACGTTATTTACTTAGGATTGTTGAAATACTGCAGTAAGTAAACAAATCATGATTTTGATCGTGGAGACAAAAATGAGAGCAAAATATACCTCTGCAAGTCATCAGTCAAGAAAGATGCTTTATATTTGAGATCATGTTGTTGACAAACATTTTAGAAAATAATGCAGTAAATGATAAACAGATCGTGATTTGAATCATGGAGACAAAAATGAGAGCAAAATATACCTCTGCAAGTCATCAGTCAAGAACGATGCTATATATATGAGATCATATTGTTGACAAATCTTTTACAAAATAATGCAGCAAATAAACGAATCACGAGGCTATACTTTAGACAACACTTTAGAGCTCAAATGATTCACAAAAATCAGAAAATAAAGGAATCAAGAGGCGCAGTACTTTAGAGCTCAAACGAGTTATAGAAACCCCTTACAGACAGAAATCCATGCAAGTCACTGTCGGTAGGATTGAGAAGGTCCCTCATTCACGACGCGGGGACTGCTCTGCTTTCCTCTTCCTGGTTCCGACGTAGCACTTGAGTTTGTGCTTCCTCCAGCAGTGTCTGTGGTAGCCGTCCTATTTTTGTGATTTTCGGTCGGTTTTCGTTAGTAGTTATTAGAGCCCTTACAAGTCAACAAAATCATACTCACAGCAGTCTGAAGAACTTTATTACAACATTCTTTGCTCATGTAGAGCTCCCCTTCAAGAGCATGGCAGCATTCCATTGCATACAAAGCAATTAGAGGTGAGTTGTGCTTGATCAACATGTCAACATCTAAAACCGTAGAATCCTAGTTAAGTACTGATAATAATAGATTATAATTAAGCCTTTATAATAATTTGACCTGTAGCGTTGAATAGCTTTGGCACTCCAAGCAACTGCTCTGCTTTTCGGATTGCCAGATCCCAGTTTTGGCTGGCATTCTGCCAAAACATTGTGAGCATAATATTTTATGCTACGCAATTTACACGAAACGCAAATTTTAAAAACCAACAAAGTCATATTTTAAACGTAACTTCAGCTAATTAACTAAATAAACCATAATAAGTTACATTTGTGCAATTTTACAGGAGTAAATGATTTGAATTTAAGTAGCATCCAGTTGCTTCACCTCTCATTGAAATTCTCAATGTGGACATTCTCATAACCGATGGTGATATGGGACCACCATGCCAAAATACTCTTCTTGTGAAAGTCACCTAAAGAATATGAATGCGCTTCATAATCGACCGACACAACAAGTAACAATACAAGCGCAGATAAATTTTGCTGCATTTCTAACCATCTTTCAAAGCAAACTCTTTAGTCTCACTGAATTTGCCTGCACAATAATGAAGATGAGTTTAAATCAGTGCACAAACATTTCTGATTCCAATAGTATGACTTCAAAATAAACATTCCTTGCCACGATATTAAAATATTCAATTATATATATTTCCTACAACTAATAAAGTAAGATGCTGCCAATCTATTGAAGTGGCTGT
Organism: Whitmania pigra; assembly: GCA_021613335.1. Taxonomy (NCBI): domain Eukaryota; kingdom Metazoa; phylum Annelida; class Clitellata; order Hirudinida; family Haemopidae; genus Whitmania; species Whitmania pigra. The sequence continues at coordinate 955,362 of JAJTWR010000272.1, read as the reverse complement.
CCATGGCTTTGTTGAGGAGTTTCAATATGTGGTTTCTTCCTCCTAAAGAATTTTAAAAAATCTATGCTTTACTTACGACCAACATCGTCAAATAAACAAATCATGCCTCTAATTCTGAAGGCATTTGAGAATTCTTTTGGATAATGTGTTTTAAGCAATATCTCTACTCCCGTGATGTAGGATTGAACAGGTGCTGAGACATTAAGAATGTGAAAATCATCAGGCATGAATTTCTTTAGTAAAGGATCCAATTTGTCCGGTCTTTGCAAATCATTCCAGAAGTTACTCAGAGTGAAGTTTGCCTCAGGAAATTCAAATCTTAGCCATTGGACCAATCCCTGGAGTTATAGTACCAGGTTACGATTGTGATTTGAGAAAAAAACATTCACAAAACTCATGTGCTTGTTCTAATAAACACATAATATCAGGTCAGTTTGTTTACTCAAAATAACAACTTACATTTGTAAGTTTGACTTCCAACGTATCTACAGTTCTGGCGACCTCGTAATGAACATCCAGCCTTGAGAATTTTGTTTCGAAATTCCGACTTGACATGCATTGTTCGAACAAGCATCTTTTAACCTCATCCACATCGCCCAGCTGTAAGTAAATCTGATACTCTTGTGTAGATTTTAAGAGAAGAAAGTTTGTATTTACACTTGCAACAAAGTCATCCATTTTAATATGGCATTGTTTGAGCCATCGTGAGAGCATATATTTGCCTCTTTGATTTTTCTTCCATTCATCCATGAAGTTTTTGATTCCAACATATTTATTGATATTACAGAGATAATCTGCCATTTCTAAAAAAACACATATTTATAACAATTATTTATAGAGAAATAGTTCATTGAAGTAACATAACAAAAACCATATTTCAAGTATCATGACCAAAACCACATGAAATGTGGCATCGATGATCTTAAATAGAATCAAACCAATGCCATATTACACATTTAGAATAAAGAATAATTATTCACCAAGACCTCTGCATTCTTTAGTGAGAATTTTTTAAATTCCATTCCAAGACAAAACCTTCTGTGTTCTCTAAAAACTTAACTAAAGCAAAACTACAGTGTTTACAAGTAATGAATTGTCTAATTTGAAACGAGAATTTGAATCTCTGAGCTTTTATTAAGAAAATATAGGTTAGTTCAAAAACTGTAAGATGTTAGAATTCCAAAATGTTAGCATAAAAAAAACAAAAGTTAATGTAGTTTAATAATTACAATAATATCACTAAATAGGCAATTTTGAACCAATACACAGCTTAAATAAGGCAATTTAACTTATGCATATGGAGGTAAGCAGACGTATTGATATTTAAGCTAAAATACGGTCTGTAAACCCTCTCAAACATAAGTTAATATAGCCAATGATAAGTTTCAACTTTAAATAACACAACTAGAACGTTTACCGATGTACCTGCACCGAGACCTGACTAGCTTTATTCATAGATTAGCGCCAAAGCAAACAAGTTGAGTAAAAATACCTAATAGATTATTTTTGTCAAAACACATTGTGTTAAATAAATATTTAATTAATGTTGTAGCTTGAATATTACATTAATAAAACATCACCAGAATATTCAAGTTAACGCAATATAAAACGTTGATCAACTGCTTTATGTAATTTAAATTTAATTTATTTAAATATATCTAATAATAATACTAATAATAAATGTATAAAGCGCCATGTAAAAAAATTCATATATAGGATAATCTTTCACAGTTTGACTCCACCAACATCATAACCATGGCCCTCCCGATCATTTGGAAAATATGAGAAAACAGAAATAAAATAAAAACATGTCGACATTTGTTCGGAAGAAAAATGCCACCTGATCAGGATGTTTCGTCGAAACTTGATGCTATACATTATGCAGTTGTGCAACATCACAACTGGAGATTGATCTAAAGTGTTGTTTTTTTATTTCAGTCGAAATAGAATCCGGATATTTTAACCGTTTTAACTTTTGGTCGAATAACACATCATAACTTCTCAGTGGCGGATTTAGAAAGTCAAGACATTAAAATTATAGTAATTCACATTTTCTAAAATTTTATTTCAAAAATTTAGGCCTTTTGACAAAAATTATAGTAGCTTTTTTATTCAAAACCGGCACCGTTGATGACAATGTAAAGCATTTCTTCAGCGGACTAAAAAGAAAAAAAATTGTAACCGATATGAAATGCAAGTTGTTTTAAATTCAAAATTCACCTTGCCGATGTTTGTTCCTTTCAACAGCTTGATTAAAATTTTCATGTGGGCTTCGTTGTCATGCGACATAAATAGGAAAGGACTAAAAAATTATGCATATTGAAAAATACGGTCATTTTTATATTCCAGTCGTCTTACCACTTTTTCAGCACAATTGGAATCCACCAATCAACTCTCCCTCTCTTTGAAGGTTCCTTTATAAGATCGTTGATAAGTATTCTGATTGGAGATTTACAACTCCTAAAAATTTTTGCATTCCAACCGTCAATCTAAAATGAAAACGTAGATTTATAATCAATATTTGTCAAATACAATTATTATTTGTTACTTCTTCTAAATCATCCATCAGCAGGGCAGTATGTAGTATATCCAGCAATTGGAGACCTTTCATGAATTCGTTATAAAAAGAAACCTTTTCTGGTTCACAAAGAGTTTCTTGGGAAATGTCATTATCGCCATCAAAATAATTTAAACCTCCAAAGTATTTGTCAACCAACTTCACAGTTTCTTCTTTAAAAGTCAGATAAGCTGAACATTTATCGTCTTCTGTGAGATATGGGCCGACGTCATAATCGTAATGTCCTTGTAATTTCATCATATATGCGGACGGGTACTTAATGATATCCTACATACAAGCATAATTATATGTTTAATTACGTGTTTTTTTCATGCGTCCTCATTAGTAACAGAGCATTGCTATTTAATTAAAAATGGATAATTTACTTGAAAAAGTTGGATTATATCGCCCGAAATATATATCACAAACATTCGGACATGACCTGTAGGATCTTCATTATCTGGTGGATTCCATAAAAATAATTCAAAGTCCCTCAGTCCTCTCAAGAAATCTTCAAATCTTTGCTTCTTCTCATCTTCATCTCTTGCTGACATAAAGTAAGCGTACCAGTAATCAAAACAAAATCTGTTGTTTCTGAAAGCTTTTAGTAACATGATGATTGCCAGATTTGCAACATATGCCGCATTGTAATATCCCTGTAATCAATGCATGATTTATCAGTGTTTATACTTTTTAAATAAATTCTTGCAGATACTATGAAGTACAATAAAGCATCGGTAACGCACAAACCTCTTTATCACTTAAGACACAATTTCTTATGTAATTTAATTTTGGTTGGGATATCGTTGAATCGTTTTGGATAACGTCGAGAAGAAAATTTTCAAATATGTAGATTGCTGTCGAAATTGTGCAATTTTAAAATTAAATATTCCTCGTTTCATAACAAATAAAGCACTTCTACATAACAATAATTATTGAATCGTTCGAACATTGTTCCTTCAGCCATAGAGCTCTTCTTTTTTCGGACATATTTTCTAATTCTGAGTTTTTTCCCAAAATTAAAACAGAAAGTATTTCAACTGTTGCTGAAATAATAAATTTCAATTGCAAACTACAAGTTTCTAAGTTATAATTATTTTAATAAACTGTTTTTGTAGAATGAATTGATTCTAATAAATCATTTTGTATGAAAAACTTTCTGCGAGAAGCCATCATGAACCAATCTTCTCCATGGTTCACTCAGGAGTTTGGAAACCAAAATTTAAGACTTTTACGGACCTTCCATTCAAGTTCTAGGACCAAAATCATAAACACTGGTATTAGATTTTTTAGGACCTGAATAATACATGCCTTCCAGGACCCCACAATTCTTAATTGTTTTGCTGTTACCGATGACCTTGAGCACCTTCAGATGACGTTCAATACAATTGTCATCTCCTATACTTACCATGGCCTCTCTGGAGAAAACAAGATTAATTAGATTATATTTTAATATGATCAAATTAATTAATTATATGATAAAATTATTATCGATCAATATTAGAGAAAAACTGCATAGATATGTAGGATTGTTTTAAAAATTCCTTCTATTTCATCATGCGCGTTTTTTCCTACTCACAAGATAGGCCGAGGATCATGGGCGTAACCATTGGTGTACAGCTGGCATTAATTTTTTTTCTAATTGACACTTAATGTGTTTCAATTAAGTCTCAACTTTAGAACTCAATTATAATCTGGAACACCAGGGTGTTCTTGTAGCAATTTTTTGCATATGAATTTTTAGTTCTAATATGCTTGAAAAAGTGCTAGACGGCTTTGAACTTATCCATTTATTTATCAAAATTGATTGTGTCGAATATAGCGCAACTAAACTACAAACAATTTTGAGCATTTTAAAATTGTGCCTTACAATTTCAGTTGTTTATATCCAAAGCATTCTAACACTGAGGTAATGTGACAAAATTAGAATCTTTGGCAGATATGTACTCGAATATCATCGAATGTGGAATTAGAATTATTCTGGAGACATTTGTTAGGAATTAATTGATCGAATTATCATAGCCTGACCACATTTTACCGGATTTTTCAGATATTAATAAAATACTACTATATCAAGCGCATTAATGGACCATTATCACCATCTTACCCTCATAATTAGGAATCGAAATTTTGGCTTATTTTGTTTGTAATAAATTCACTTTCTTCGTACCTTAATGCGTCTTTTTGATATGTCATTGAAAAAAACTTTGTTTCACAGAGAGTTTTTTCCGGTATAAGTTCAAGTAGCTGCAGGAGGACCATATCCACAATACTATCGGAATAGGTTTTCTGTTTATAGTAAAGATTTAACTCATTTTATGGTGTATGTGCCGATATATGTATTTATTCCATAATATAAACAACTTTGATACCTCATAAAAGTAAACCCGTAGAATACATTTGTAACAGTTCTCTACTAGGTATGCAATATTTTCTTCTGAAGTTAAATCTGTGAAAGTACAATTTTTTTAGTTTTAATATTAATAATCGCTAAATTTATACATTTAGTAAGGGTGCTGTAGAACAGGGGTACTCAAACTGCGGACCGCGGTCCACAATCCGGACCGCCGATAGCTTTTAAGTGGACCTCCAATTATTTCCAAAAAAATAAATTTTAAAATTTTAAAAGTTAAAAAATTCTGAATTCTGATCTAAGTTTGTAATTGAGGGCCAATACACTTGCTCCAAGAAATTGGCTTTATCAGTTCTGACAATATTTGGATCAACTTACACCTGTGAATCATCATTTTCAACTATGAACATTATCAAGTTTAAAAATCGAAGTCAATTAACTGATGTACATCTTGGAAATTGTTTGAGAATTGCAATTACTAGCTATTCTCCAAATATCATAGAAGTCCTGAAGGACAAGCAGTTCCATGCATCATTCTAAATAAAAAGTCTGACAGCATTTTAATATTAATTCATTACTTTTTACTTTACCCCCCCGGTCCGCATGACTTTGACCCTTGTGGACCGCCATCTATCTGAAAATTACGTAATGTGGACCCCGGACAAAAAAGTTTGAGTACCCCTGCTGTAGAATATTGTTAACAAAATGAGTCAGAATGGAAACCAACTTGACCCCGCCACAACAGCACTGCCATCTTCTCCATAGATGACGTCATCAATTTCAAAGATTGTGGCATCTGAAACTTTAGGGAGGAGGGAACTGAAAGTTTAAAATGGTAATAAAAGATTCATTTGAAGCCATTGCATAATTTTTACTTGTTAATTTTTTTTTCAGTAAAAATGATATAATGGGAAATTTTGTTTTTAAATAAACACACCTCAAGACGGTTGCAAGTTGTCTCACTTTCTTGCAATTTTTGATCTGTAGTAATAAGAGCGTGACTAAAATTGATCATAAAATATTGATGAATGAATATCGATAATTTTAAATATCATTTTAAATTTATCACTCTCTTACATAATCCTTGTTATATAGCGCAATGTTCAATTCATCAACCAACTTCTTTAGATCTGAAAAGGCGTCGTAATTAAGTACAGCTTAACATTAAGTTAAATCAAACTGAGTTAATTTTTAAACTTATTATTTAAGCTCACCATGAATGTTGATGTCTTCGTTTGGCATTCTCATCAACAAAAATAATTATAATACCAAACTATTTTATCGCTCGTTATTCGTGTTGAACCCAGAGTTCAGAGGTTAATAAAACTTTACTTTAAACCATAGATAATATTTAATAAATAGTCTTTTTAAATTATTAATATCCATTATCATTTATTTTTTGTTTTATGTTTTATTTTTTTTGTTAATCATTTATTAATAGTTTATTTGTTTAAATTTCATGGCATTAATTAACACTTATCAGTTATTTATTGACTTGACATCCAAGAAAACATGCCGACATGTGTATCAACCACTAAGAGTTACTTATACGTTCATGATGGGGATAACACCTAAACATACACTTACATCTGATTTCTATCTGTAATATATAAACAATGTATAGCATAATTAGGGGAATGTCGTAGGAGATAATGTTGGTGAATTGAACACGTTCTGAAAGAAACATTTATAAGCAATTATTTAAGTGTTTTTTCTACTTTTTCTAACAGCTGCGAGATTAATCTTTAACGCTTCACCAAGTTCTGTTAAGAATGCATCCACAAGTGGCAATTCCTTCAAATTACAAAATATTCTGAAAATATCTTGTTATGCGTTTTGGTTTATTCAAGTAGACTTAAGGACTTCTTTCAGTTTTTTTGCAAGGCGGACAATCCTAGCACAACATGGGAAAATGTCCTTTTTTTGAGTCTAAGGTCATCGGAGGACTGGCAAATGACATATCTGCTTCTTAGCAATTGGCTCAAATAAGGCTTATAATGACAAACAATGAGTGTATGTTTTTAGAAATTATTCAATTGTAAGAAAATGTCTGGCTCCTGGACACTTGTTTTTTTTTTGCTTCCCTCTCAATGAATTAACATCTAACTAATCTGTTGTTATTATGTAAGAGATTATAATCTGTAACCTACCTTATTCGTTACCGCGCCTAAAATTGCTTTTTATTTATTTATTTGATTATAGTCCTTTGCTCAGATGATTTTGACTACTAAAATTGCTTATTTACTCGGTACTGAACATGGGGCTTACGAATGGAAATTGTCTGCAAAACCAGGTAAAAAAAAACAAACTAATTTCAGAATCGAACTAGAAATTTTCACTTTAAAAACAAAAACTTTTAAAATAGTGTCTTTGTTATTAAATATTGAATTTTGAATCGGAAAAGACTGGATTCAGAAGGCATATAGATCCCTTCAGTGGCATTGAGTGATAGTTAAAATCTGCTATTAAGTTATGTCCTAAATTAAAAAAAAAATACTAAAATACTCCCAATACTTAGCCCATCTCGCTTGAGCTCGTATCGTGTCACAACCGATGACATTACGAAAACTAAGGTGTGGCACAGTTCGCGGCTGTTGGCTCATAATTAAATAAAATGGGAAAATTAAAGGTTGTTTCAGCGCAATTTAAAAATTACCAATATTTGCAAATATTAAATTTTGTTACAAAATATATCATTCAGTTGGTCCTATCGTAGACATTCAGGGAGATGAAATGACTAGGTGTGTATGACATTTGAATTCGTTAAATTGCCTTAAAGGATAGCATAAACCTCAGTTTATGAGTAGTTTAAGTTTATTTCAGGATAATTTGGTCCTCATGAATTTGTGTCATTTTACTCCCAAGGCTTGATTGAACTATTTTGTGCATTGTTTGTGAATGAATTATTTATTAAAAAAGAATTTGAGCTCAAGAAGATGTGGAAATCTCCTAATGGAACCATAAGAAACATCTTGGGAGGAACTGTTTTCAGAGAGGCAATCATCTGTAAAAACATTCCCAGGATTGTAAGCAAATGGAAAAAGCCCATCATAATTGGCAGGCATGCTCATGGAGACCAGGTTGGCCAGGTTTTGTTGCAGCAGACGATTTCTTTAAACTGACACATCAAACTTTTTCATAGGAAAATTTTCATTTTAAAATCTGTTTCTTGCTAGAATTAAATTAGTTTAAATAATAATTTTAAATATTCGAAATTCCTTTTTGAGGAAAATGTTTTGTATAAAGATGATATTTAGTCGACTAAATGCAATTGATCTGTTTAATGGATTCATTATTGCGTTCAAACCAGTACAAGGCAACGGACTTCGTCGTTCAAGGCGACGGAAAGCTCGAAATCTCGTTTAAACCCAGCAACGGATTGCCGCCCGTCACCCACACCGTTTTTGACTTCAAGGGAAACGGAGGAGTTGCTTTGGCCATGTACAACACTGACGAGGTGTGCAATTATTATTATTATTATTATTATATTATTATTATTATTATTACTATTATTACTATTATTATTAATTAATTGTGGAAAGACTGGTAAATGAAACAGGAAATGAAATTTCGTTTGCAGTCCGTAAGGGACTTTGCTCACTCGTCTTTTCAGATGGCTCTCCAGAAGAAGCTGCCTCTCTTCATGAGGTTTGCATTTTAAATTCCATTCTCTTGGCTTTTATTTTGAGGATTTATTGGAGATGTTCGATAACAGTACATAACAGTAGTTATTGTTATTAACAATTATAATCCTATTGACATTTGCTAATATTTATAACATTACTTATTGTTATTATTAAAAATTAAATTCACATTTTCTAAAATTTTATTTCAAAAATTTAGGCCTTTTGACAAAAATTATAAGTAGCTTTTTTATTCAAAACCGGCACCGTTGATGACAATGTAAAGCATTTCTTCAGCGGACTAAAAAGAAAAAAATTGTAACGATATGAAATGCAAGTTGTTTTAAATTCAAAATTTACCTTGCCGATGTTTGTTCCTTTCAACAGCTTGATTAAAATTTTCATGTGGGCTTCGTTGTCATGCGACATAAATAGGAAAGGACTAAAAAATTATGCACTTTGAAAAACACGGCCATTTTTATATTCCAGCCGTCTTACCACTTTTTCAGCACAATTGGAATCCACCAATCAACTTTCCCTCTCTTTGAAGGTTCCTTTATAAGATCGTTGATAAGTATTCTGATTGGAGATTTACAACTCCTAAAAATTATTGTATTCCAACCGTCAATCTAAAATAAAAACGTGGATTTATAATCAATATTTGTCAAATACAGTTATTATTTGTTACCTTTTCTAAATTCTCCATCAACACCGCAGTATGTAGTATATCCATCAATTGGAGACCTTTCATGAATTCGTTATAAAAAGAAACCTTTTCTGGTTCACAAAGAGTTTCTTGCGAAATGTCATTATCGCCATCAAAATAATTTAAACCTCCAAAGTATTTGTCAACCATCTTCACAGTTTCTTCTTTAAAAGTCAGATAAGCTGAACATTTATCGTCTTCTGTGAGATATGGGCCGACGTCATAATCGTAATGTCTTTGTAATTTCATCATGTATGCGGACGGGTACTTAACGATATCCTACATACAAGCATAATTATATGTTTAATTACGTGTTTTTTATGTGTCCTAATGAGGACACTTATACTTAATTAAAAATGGATAATTTACTTGAAAAAGTTGGAATATATCGTCCAAAATGGATATGACAAAACTTTCAACAAAGCCTGTACTATCTTCATATTCTGGTGGATTCCGAAAAAATAATTCAAAGTCTCTCAGTCCTCTCAAGAAATCTTCAAATCTTTGCTTCTTCTCATCTTCATCTCTTGCTGACATAAAGTAAGCGTACCAGTAATCAAAACAAAATCTGTTGTTTCCGACACCTTTTAGTAACATGATGATTGCCAGATTTGCAACATATGCCGCATTGTAATATCCCTGTAGTCGTTGCATGATTTATCAATGTTTAAACTTTTTAAATAGAATTATTACTTATAAACATTTAAGAAGCAATCGTAAGACATCTCTGTGCTTCGAAGAAAATGTTATTGTGGATAAATGCCTTCAGATACTATGAAGTACAATGAAGCAGCGGTAACGCACAAACCTCTTTATCACTTAAAACACAATTTCTTATGAAATTTAATTTTGGTTGGGATATCCTAGAATCGTTTTGAAGTACATCGAGGAGAAAATTTTCAAATATGCAGATTGCTGTCGAAATTGTGCAATTTTAAAATTAAATATCCCTCGTTTCATAACAAATAAAGCACTTCTACATAACAATAATTATTGAATCATTCTAACATTGTTCCTTCAGCCATAAAGCTCTTCTTTTTTCGGACATATTTTCTAATTCTGAGTTTTTTCCCAAAATTAAAACAGAAAGTATTTCAACTGTTGCTGAAATAATAAATTTCAATTGCAAACTACAAGTTTCTAAATTATAATTAGTATAGTATAAAATTTCTTGGTGTTAAAAGCATTATTTAATAAACTGTTTTTGTAGAATGAATTGATTTTAATCAATCATTTTGTATGAAAAACTTTCTGCGAGAAGCCATCATGAACCAATCTTCTCCATGATTCACTCAGGAGTTTGGAAACCAAAATTTAAGACTTTTATGGACCTTCCATTCAAGTTCTAGGACCAAAATCATAAATACTGGTATTAGATTTTTTAGGACCTGAACAGATCATGTCTTCCAGAACCCCACAATTCTTAATTGTTTTGCTGTTACCGATGACCTTGAGCACCTTCAATACAAGTTCAATACTATTTTCATCTCCTATACTCTTTCTGGAGAAAACAAGCGGCATTAATTAGATTATATTTTAATATCATAAAATTATTACCGATCAAAATTACAAAAGAACTTCATAAATATGTAGGATTGTTTTAAAAATTCCTTCTATTTCATCTTGCTCGTTTTTTCCTACTCACAAGATAGGCTGAGGATCATGGGCGTAACCATTGGGGTACAGGGGGAGCTGGCATTAAATTTCTTTCTAATTGACACATTAAGTCTCAACTTTAGAACTCAATTATAATCTGGAACACTAGGGTGTTCTTGCAGCAATTTTTTTGCATATGAATTTTTAGTTCTAATGTGCTGGAAAAAGTGCTAGACGGCTTTGAACTTATCCATTTATTTATCAAAATTGATTGTGTCGAATATAGCGCAACTAAACTACAAACAATTTTGAGCTTTTTAAAATTATGCCTTACAATTTCAGTTGTTTATATCCAAAGCCTTCTAACATTCTAATTTAATTTGACAAAATTAGAATCTTTAGCAGACTCGAATATCATCGAATGTGGAATTGAAATTATTTAAGAGACATTTGTTTATAAATAATTGATCCAATTATCATAGCCTGACCACATTTTACCGGATTTTTCAGACGTTACCAATAAACAACGCCCTTTTTAAAATTGCTCGCTACCGTTGAAGTTATAACCTGGTTACGCGGCTGAGGATGTTAATAAAATACTACTATATCATGCGCATCAATAGACCATTATCACCATCTTACCCTCTTAATTAGGAATCGAAATTTTGGCTTATTGTGTTTGTAATAAATTCAATTTCTTCGTACCTTAATATTATTGAAAAAAACTGTGTTTCACAGAGAGTTTTTTCCGGTATAAGTTCAAGTAGCTGCAGGAGGACCATATCCAAAATACTATCGGAATAGGTTTTCTGTTTATTGTTAAGATTTAACTCATTTTATGGTACATGTGCCGATATATGTATTAATTCCATAATATAAAAAACTTTGTTACCTCGTCAAAGTAAACTTTTAAAATAAGTGTGTAGTTCTTTACTAGGTATGCAATATTTTCTTCTGAAGTTAAATCTGTGAAAGTACAATTTTCTTAGTTTTAATATTAAAAATCGCTAAATTTATACATTTAGTAAGGGTGCTGTAGAATATTGTTAACAAAATGAGTCAGAATGGAAACCAACTTGACCCCGCCACAACAGCACTGCCATCTTCTCCATAGATGACGTCATCAATTTCAAAGATTGTGGCATCTGAAACTTTAGGGAGGAGGGAACTGAAAGTTTAAAATGGTAATAAAAGATTCATTTGAAGCCATTGCATAATTTTTACTTGTTTCAACAAATTTTTGTTAATTTTTTTTTCAGTAAAAATGATATAACGGGAAATTTTGTTTTTAAATAAACACACCTCAAGACGGTTGCAAGTTGTCTCACTTTCTTGCAATTTTTGATCTGTAGTAATAAGAGCGTGACTAAAATTGATCATAAAATATTGATGAATGAATATCGATAATTTTAAATATCATTTTAAATTTATCACTCTCTTACATAATTCTTGTTATATAGCGCAATGTTCAATTCATCAACCAACTTCCTTAGATCTGAAAACGCATCGTAATTAAGTACAGCTTAACATTAAATTAAATCAAACTGAGTTAATTTTAAAACTTATTATTTAAGCTCACCATGAATGTTGATGTCTTCGTTTGGCATTCTCATCAACAAAAATAATTATAATACCAAACTATTTTATCGCTCGTTATTCGTGTTGAACCCAGAGTTCAGAGGTTAATAAAACTTTACTTTAAACCATAGATAATATTTAATAAATAGTCTTTTTAAATTATTAATATCCATTATCATTTATTTTTTGTTTTATGTTTTATTTTTTTTTTGTTAATCATTTATTAATAGTTTGTTTGTTTAAATTTCATGGCATTAATTAACACTTATCAGTTATTTATTGACTTGACATCCAAGAAAACATGCCGAAATGTGTATCAACCACTAAGAGTTACTTATATGTTCATGATGGGGATAACACCTAAACATACCCTTACATCTGATTTCTATCTGTAATATATAAACAATGTATAGCATAATTAGGGGAATGTCGTAGGAGATAATGTTGGTAAATTGAACACGTTCTGAAAGAAACATTTATAAGCAATTATTTAAGTGTTTTTCTACTTTTTCTAACAGCTGCGAGATTAATCTTTAACGCTTCACCAAGTTCTGTTAAGAATGCATCCACAAGTGGCAATTTCTTCAAATTACAAAATATTCTGAAAATATCTTGTTATGCGATTTGATTTATTCAAGTAGACTTAAGCACTTCTTTCAGTTTTTTTGCAAGGCGGACAATCCTAGCACAACATGGGAAAATGTCCTTTTTTTGAGTCTAAGGTCATCGGAGGACTGGCAAATGACATATCTGCTTCTTAGCAATTGGCTCAAATAAGGCTTATAATGACAAACAATGAGTGTATGTTTTTAAAAATTATGCAATTGTAAGAAAATGTCCGGTTCCTGGACACTTGTCTTTTTTGCTTCCCTCTCAATGAATTAACATCTAACTAATCTGCTGTTATTATGTAAGAGATTATAATCTGTAACCTTCCTTATTCGTTACCGCGCCTAAAATTGCTTTTTATTTATTTATTTGATTATAGTCCTTTGCATAACTCAGATGATTTTGACTACTAAAATTGCTTATTTACTCGATACTGAACATGGGGATTACGAATGGAAATTGTCTGCAAAACCATGTAAAAAAAAATACTAATTTCAGAATCGAACTAGAAATTCTCACTTTAAAAACAAAAACTTTGAAAATAGTGTTTTTGTTATTAAATATTGAATTTTGAATCGGAAAAGACTGGATTCAGAAGGCATTTAGATCCCTTCAGTGGTATTGAGTGATAGTTAAAATCTGCTATTAAGTTATGTCCTAAATTAAAAAAAAAAATACTAAAATACTCCCAATACTTAGCCCATCTCGCTTGAGCTCGTATCGTGTCACAACCGATGACATTACGAAAACTAAGGTGTGGCACAGTTCGCGGCTGATGGCTCATAATTAAATAAAATGGGGAAAATTAAAGGTTGTTTCAGGGCAATTTAAAAATTACCAATATTGGCAAATATTATATTTTGTTAAAATATATCATTCAGTTGGTCCTATCGTAGACATTCAGGGAGATGAAATGACTAGGTGTGTATGACATTTGAATTCGTTAAATTGCCTTAAAGGATAGCATAAACCTCAGTTTATGAGTAGTTTAAGTTTATTTCAGGATAATTTGGGATCTCATCAAAGAAAAATTAATATTACCCTATTTGGATATAGAAATACATTATTTTGATCTTGGAATAGAGAATAGGGATGCCACAGGGGATCAAAGTGGGGTTTTCATTATTGTAAAAGTTTAATTTTGGATTTAATCTGTGTTTTGTTACGTCATTTAGTAACCATAGACTGTGCCAATGCCATAAAAAAATATAATGTTGGCATAAAGTGTGCAACAATAACTCCAGATGAGAAAAGAGTTGAAGGTGAGAGTTGGTCCTCATGAATTTGTGTCATTTTACTCCCAAGGCTTGATTGAACTATTTTGTGCATTGTTTGTGAATGAATTTTTTATTAAAAAAGAATTTGAGCTCAAGAAGATGTGGAAATCTCCTAATGGAACCATAAGAAACATCTTGGGAGGAACTGTTTTCAGAGAGGCAATCATCTGTAAAAACATTCCCAGGATTGTGAGCAACTGGAAAAAGCCCATCATAATTGGCAGGCATGCTCACGGAGATCAGGTTGGTCATTTTGTTGCAACAGACGATTTCTTTAAACTGACACATCAAACCTTTTCATAGGAAAATTTTCATTTTAAAATCTGTCTCATGCTAGCCTCTTGCTACAATTAAATTAGTTTAAATAATAATTTTAAATATTCAAATTCCTTTTTGAGGAAAATATTTTTTATAAAGATGATATTTAGTGGACTAAAGGCAATTGATCTGTTTAATGCATTCATTATTGCATTCAAACCAGTACAAGGCAATCGACTTCGTCGTTCAAGGCGACGGAAAGCTCGAAATCTCGTTCAAACCCAGCAACGGTTTGCCGCCCGTCACCCACACCGTTTTTGACTTCAAGGGAAACGGAGGAGTTGCTTTGGCCATGTACAACACTGACGAGGTGTGCAATTATTATTATTATATTATTATTATTATTATATATTATTATTATTATTATTATTATTATTATTATTATTATTATTATTATTATTACTATTATTATTATTATTATTATTATTATTATTATTATTATTATTATTATTATTATTATTATTATTATTATTATTATTATTATTATTATTATTATTATTATTGTTATTGTTATTTTATTAATTAATTAATTGTGGAAAGACTGGTAAATGAAACAGGAAATGAAATTTCGTTTTCAGTCCATAAGGGACTTTGCTCACTCGTCTTTTCAGATGGCTCTTCAGAAGAAGCTGCCTCTCTTCATGAGGTTTGCATTTTAAATTCCATTCTCTTGGCTTTTATTTTGAGGATTTATTGGAGATGTTCGATAACAGTACATAACAGTAGTTATTGTTATTAACAATTATAATCCTATTGACATTTGCTAATATTTATAACATTACTTATTGTTATTATTAAAAATTAAATGTGTCGTTACAATGTCTTGACGTGAGTTGATTGAGAATTGTTGATATTTTGAGAATCATATTCAGGCAACAGTTTCTAATGACTTGGTACGTGTGCTTTTAAAGATGAGATTCACTAAGATTATTTTCCATTATCATTCAGCACTAAGAACACCATCCTCAAACAATATGACGGCAGATTCAAAGACATATTTGAAGACATTTATCAAAAGTCAGTATTCCCACATAATGTCGCTCTTAATGTATTTTCATTAAACTCAAAATTTTGAAAGAAACATTGTAATAATATTTTCGTCTTAAATAGAGAATACAAGCACAAATTTGAGGAGGCAGGCATCGAATACGAACACAGGTTGATAGACGACATGGTGGCTCAGGCGCTCAAATCCGAAGGGGGTTTCGTGTGGGCCTGCAAAAATTACGACGGAGACGTCCAATCGGATTCCGTCGCTCAAGGTTTGCGATCTCTGCATCGATCACCCGCACTGTTTTTTTTGGATTGAAGTTGTCGTCGACGACGTCGTTGCCAGGATTCGGATCGCTCGGCATGATGACGAGCGTCCTCGTGTGTCCCGACGGAAAAACGGTCGAAGCCGAAGCAGCGCACGGAACCGTCACCAGGCACTTCAGAATGCACGAACAAGGAAAGGAAACTTCGACCAATCCCATCGGTACGTTTCTTCTGCTTCCATTTATTCTCCATTTTCAGTTCCTTACCAAATGTTACTTACCATTCTGCATCCATTCAAAACACAGCCTCGATATTTGCTTGGACCCGAGGTCTGCTTCATCGAGCTAAACTCGACGGAAACGCAGAACTGGAAAGGTTTGCCGAAAGTCTCGAGAGCGTCTGCATCGAGACGATAGAATCCGGATTCATGACCAAGGACCTGGCTCTGTGCATTAAGAAGGAGTAGGAATTGAAACTGTTTTACGTTCACTATTTTTTTGATGATTTCCTACAACGAGTTTCTTGGTCGGACAAAACCGTCTGGACTACCTGCTTTGAGAATGCATTTTCTTACTTTTAGGCAAGCGATAAGAGCAATTATTGCTTATGTTTGCTGTGATGTTGGTATTATTCATGATTTTTTTAAAATAATATTTATTTATTATTATTATTATTATTATTATTATTACATTATTGTTTTAAGCATTGACAATAACATATAATCATTGTTGTTATTGTTGTTGCTCAGGGTCAAAAGAGACGACTACCTAAATACCTTCGAGTTCATCGACAAGCTCGCTGATAACCTGAAGTTGAAGTTGGATTCATCATGAAGAAGCGATGACTCATTTACAGCCAGCTCATTCCAAAAGCTTCAATCATCATTCCATGTCTTTTGTGGCTCGACATATCCTCTCTTATATTCGTGTTATTATTTAGCTATTTAACCGGTTATATTTTATGGATAATTTATTCATGTTTTGTTATATTTTATGGATAATTTATTCATGTTTTGGTCATGCTAACCTGATTTGTATACTCATTTACATGGTTTGCTGAAATGCTACATATCTCATGGGTTGAACTCTCAATTTTTCGTAGATTTTGTTATATTGGATTTTTCGTTATATTTAAAATGCATTTTAACATTTGTGCATCTTCCTTTCATCTGACTTTTAAATAAACTGTCGAATTTCGTTCATTCTGTTTTTTTTTACCAATTTCTTCGGCGTGTTGTGAGACCACTGCAACATGCACTCACTGTCCCGCCTATTTTTAGCCTGGTTTCGCCTGGGTCGTGCAGTAAACAACGACAAAATCGCTCAGCTCTAGAAGTTCAAACTCTTTATTCGTAGACTGACTATTATCATCATCATCATCAGCAGCAGCAACGCATAAGGATGAGAAAAGACACTTGAATAAATCGCATCGAAAGCGGCGCCTCCGTAGTTGATGCGCACGAATTTAGAAGCACTTCCTGTGGACGATGGATGGACCGGATTCATCGTACTCCTGCTTGCTGATCCACATCTGTTGGAAGGTGGACAGGGAAGCCAAGATGGAACCACCGATCCAGACCGAGTATTTCCTCTCAGGGGGAGCAATGATCTTGATCTTCATGGTGCTTGGAGCCATGGCAGTGATCTCCTTCTGCATCCTGTCGGCAATACCTGGGAACATGGTCGAACCGCCGCTCATGACGGTGTTGGCATAGAGATCCTTACGGATGTCGACATCGCACTTCATGATACTGTTGAAGGTTGTCTCATGGATACCAGCAGATTCCATACCCAAGAAGGCGGGTTGGAAGACCGATTCTGGGCAACGGAAACGCTCGTTTCCGATGGTGATGACCTGAAAGACAATTGGATGTTGTAAGCATTAGAATTATACTATTAAACCTACTACCTACTGCTGTGCCATCGTCTAGTCATCTGATAGGCCGCTCGGCATAATACCGTCATAAGATCTAGACCGTCTATGAAATTATTTGAAATGCTGCCAGTTAGATTGAATCGTCGTTACCTGTCCGTCGGGAAGTTCGTAGCTCTTCTCGAGTGAGGATGAGGAGGCGGCTGTGGCCATTTCCTGTTCGAAGTCCAGAGCGACGTAGCACAGCTTCTCCTTGATGTCTCTGACGATTTCTCTCTCGGCAGTGGTGGTGAAAGAGTAACCTCTCTCGGTAAGGATCTTCATGAGGTAATCAGTCAGATCTCTACCGGCCAGATCGAGACGGAGGATGGCATGGGGCAGAGCGTAACCCTCGTAGATGGGCACGGTGTGGGTGACACCATCACCGGAGTCGAGCACAATACCGGTGGTACGTCCAGAAGCGTACAGAGAGAGGACGGCTTGGATGGCAACGTACATAGCTGGGGAGTTGAAGGTCTCGAACATGATCTGGGTCATCTTCTCCCTGTTAGCCTTGGGGTTGAGGGGGGCCTCTGTCAGGAGGACTGGGTGCTCCTCGGGTGCGACACGCAACTCGTTGTAGAAGGTGTGGTGCCAGATCTTCTCCATATCATCCCAGTTGGTGACGATACCGTGCTCAATTGGGTACTTGAGGGTCAGAATACCTCTCTTGCTTTGGGCTTCATCTCCCACATAGCTGTCCTTCTGTCCCATACCGACCATCACACCCTAGCAAAAGAAAAATAATCATTGAGCAATTGAACGTGGCGTAAGAGGGCGGATCTCGGAGAGCCATCGGGTGCGCGGTCTGTGCAACCATGGCATCTTGTTCAGGAATGACGGATAATCAGTCATTCGCCCGCTAGAGATCAACTGAGAACCTCTTTCATGGCAAATTGTGGCCGGGATTTAGCCGTTTCTTCATAAATGATTCTATTTACTCAGTATTTCTATTCGGATGGAAGACAAAAAACCTTTCAAGACGGGATCAAAAAACTCGTCAGGGAGGCTTCACGAGGAGAATATTAATACATGGAAAGGTAAATTAGATTCAAGTGCAGCTGACATGAGAAGAGTCTGTAATTACTGAGAGTGGATAGAGTGCAGTTTGAAATAAGAAAGCGCATAGGTTGCAAGTTGATCAATAGGTGCATTATCAAAAGCCAAATCGAAATCTATTTCAGTGCATTACGAAAAGTCATGCGTTAAATGCCAGCTGCTTATATGCAAAGCAAAATATTATATTAATTATTATTAAATATTATTCTATTATATTGCAATAATAAATAAATAAATAATTTATGCTATACCTTAACAATATATTTCAGAAGAATAAATATTCGTTCACAAAATGAATCGCACCTGGTGACGTGGGCGACCGACAATTGATGGAAACACTGCTCTGGGAGCATCGTCTCCAGCGAATCCAGCCTTGCACAGACCTGATCCGTTATCAACAACCAGGGCGGTAACATCGTCGTCACACATTTTGCAGAGTTAAGGATGGCTGATCTGCGAAGAGAAAGAAAATTGGTTAAACTGGTGTTTATCCTGTAAACACTGATTATTAATTATTAGTAATTATTAGTAATTATCGTAATTCGTTACTTCTAATTGAAGCGCTGTATAACTGAAAGTAACACACTTATCTATTCTCATTAGAGATAATAAATGTATGTGCGATATTATGCATCGATTAGATTACGCAAGCGCATTTGCTGCTACATTAATTCACTTCTCAAGTTATCTAAAGTTTTCCAAGTTTACATTCTAATCTATCAATAATTTCTGCTTTCATTCAAGCTTAAGAATCAACAGCCAGTCTTAAGAGCTTAAGTCGCTTTCAGCAAAGCAACCATCTGTTTACTATAATATTTATAATATCTAAAATAATAATAATAATAATGATTAAAAATAACACTATTTATAATTTTAATAAAAGAACAAAGCTTATTCAAGAAAAGCAGAACAATGCAAAGTAAGCGCCAAGTAATCTAGCACATCACTAACCAATTCGCGAACTCGAAAAAGCTCAGAGCACGATTAGCAAAGAGATGCGAGCGCTTTTATACGGAAAACTCGGGCGGAGCTTGCAGTATCTGGTAGCTTCCTTGAAGAGAGGTAGCCGAACACCTACCGAACGAGAATTGGGAGCAAAACTCCATCAGCAGCATTCTGAGCAGCAGCAGAATTCAAAAATCAGCCTGCGCAGAGCCAGAACTATCACGCTATTGTGTTCGCCTGCCTGGCAACTTTGCCATGCCATTACCATATATGGTCTTTCGTTTCCATGCACTTTCGAACTCTCAGTCAGACTAAAACTTTTAAGGCTCAGTTCGCGTTTCTGACCAGCTGGTGTTGATTGTCGGTGCTAAAATGTGCTGCAGAATGATGTGAAGTCCCGCCATAAATTGTTTAATAATGATGGTTGGTGATCATTAGTTGTAAACAAGTTTGAGTGAACTGATTTTTTGAGGTTTAGTAAAGTTAGTGATAGTTAGTGTTTGTAGCAAAAGACTAACTTGTTTGATAATCGGGACTAGTTTTTATTAATAATGTTACATTTTATATTATTATACTTATAATGTCCTTTGCGTAACTGATGATATTGATGGGCAGATGGTACATCTTTTAAGTTGAACTATAATGATAAATAAAAAATAAAAATGAATGCTGAACAGCTTTAAGCTCGCTTGTGTTGTGTTATTCTTGCTAAATAAATAAATAAGTAAATAAATAAGTAAGTAAATAAATAAGTAAGTAAATAAATAAATAATAATAAATAAATAAATAGATAAATAAGAGAGCGTTATAATTATTTAACACGCAAATGGATGGATACTCTTCATTGAAGAGACAAAGAGATGAATAGGCTGTTTAAAAATGAGCCATACAAATGCGCATAAAATATTATTATACTAAATACTAAATGTGCTTTTTATTTAAAATATAATAATAATAATAATAATAATAATAATAATAATAATAATAATAATAATAATAATAATAATAATAATAATAATAATAATAATAATAAAAGTAAATTACTGCATGACTAAATATAGTCAGAACATTTGTAAGAATATCATCGCAACTTGAAATAACAGAAACGTCCATGGGCTGCAACAGGATGCAAGCTCCAACACATTTCCAAGTCTGCACATCAGGTGTGCTGATGCTATTATTAACTCCAAGAGCCACCAGACTGCAATCTTAGAGAACTTCTCACTCACTTCCTACCATCTCCATTAAACTCCTAATTGACCAATTAAGACAGGACAAATGACCAATTCCAAGGTCAAGTTTACGGTTACTTACAGCTCAGCCAATCAAAAATGTACCAATTGTTAGACTATCTCCTTGTTGGGGGTTATCTTAAAAATTCGAAATTTGAACACTGATTGTGTAAGTGCGTATTAGTTAAATGTTTACTTTTAATTGTTACATTAAACGACAATGATTTACCAAACCTAACCAGATATTTATACATAAAAATATTAAAGCCGTTTCTAATAGCTAACTTCCATTACTCCGCCACGGAGTCTACTACTTAAAACAAGTCTACATTAAATCTACGTTAACCATACTCTAGCTACTGAACTTAAACTATTAAACTGTACAAATTGAAGCTTGCAGACTCATCATCATCATCAGTGTTCCAAAGGTAACTAAATTTTAAAATATATTTTGTGACGACATGTAAGAATGTACTGCTGCGAGACTCACAGAACTTTTTTCATTCTCGTATCTCTAACTACCTTACTGAGATAAACAAAGTCCAACCAGGTTGGGTCAACGAGTGCAAGTATCAATGTATCACTGACTAAGTCTGTGAGTAAAAAGTTGAATAGAGGATTACTTCAATGCATGAAATGGGAACATTCTAGATTGAATTAAAGATTCTATCCAGGTCCAACTTGATTCCGTCCAATCAAAGCTTCCGTTAAAAAGTTTCGTGAAAGCTACACAGTGATACGTCGCTAAAAATAACCATGAAATAAACGAAATAAAACGTCGCGGTTTATTGGTAAACAGAAACATGTGCATCGAAGAGTAGAGTTATAAAATTGTAGAGAAATGTGAGTTTGTATACATGCGTGTGTGTGTGTGTGTGTAAGCGTGTGTGTTTGTAGGCGTGTGCGTGTGAACTTGATGGTAATCTGAGCTGGATTACATGACAGAAGATTACATTACAAGAAGCAAAGGGGTCAGCAATGGAAGAGAGAAGTGCAGAAGTCCGATTCTGTCATAAGACACTTGTGCCTCTGAACAATTTCCTTGATGAAAATGCGCCTCTTCACGTGTGGCGGTTGATGTCTGTAATTAATTAATTAAAGTAATAAATTAATTAATTTTTAATTTAATTATTGCTTAAATAAATAAATTAATTAAATTATTACTTAAATTAATCGACCGAGAAAATAATTAAACAATAAAAAGTGAAAGAGAAATAAGCTGACAGATATAAATAAATCCATTCGACTTACACGTCGCTTTCCAGCGTTTTTCTCCTGTACACGTTGCAAGTCGTCTGCCTGATCATGTGACCCAAGACTCGTCTGCTCACGACAGCACCGTCCACCAAAGGCCCCCCGTCGCCAATCCTGAAATCAAAGGTTGTCATCAACCCAACCTTTTCATTTTCAGCAAATGTATAACGTTTAAGTTACCAATAACAAAATAAGTTTAATAGTAATAAAGTGTATACGTTTAAAGCATTAACAAACTAAAATTAATTAAAAATCTAATGAAAGTAGTCGTTAAAATCAAAATGACAGGATCCGATTACTTTGATGCAGATGTGTGCAAGTGTATCCTGTAAAGCCCGCTGTGCAGCGGATGGACGAATATTAAGCAGAAGTTGCTGGAGGCGAGAGGCGTCTGCTTCTGCATTTTGAAATCGGATGCTTGCTGATGATTGGACAGCTTAGCCAGGTCAGCTGCAGTCAAAATTCCATTATATTACTCCGAGAATTATCAACAACCAGACAATGATGTGATGAAAGCAGTAATTATTAAAAAAATAATAAAAATCCTAAAAATGTCAATCAATGAAACCGACCAATGGGAAACGTGTTGTGGTCCTCGAAGTGCTCGAGCCACACGACAACGACCTGAACTTCGACTCCACCCCCGTGACCTCCGACCCTTCCTGATCTTCGGAGCTTCAAGGTTTCACCTTCCACGGTCGTCACGCCAACCTCTCCTTCCGTCGCGCTCGAATGCTTCGAGGGCTTTTCGGATTCTGCCGTCGCTGACGTTAAGAATTTCATAATTATTGATGTATTTATTTATTTATTGAATATTTAAAATCAATAAAAATAAGACGTTTACACGAATCTTACTGTAATATATAGATATATTTTTTTTATTAATTTTATACATAAGATATTTGTTTTAAAATAAGAAATTTATTTTTTAATCAACCAAAGAATCAACACACGAGGGACGTCGGTCTTGACGACGGATTGCGACGAAGGAACGACGAACACGATCTCCGTGGCAACGTCAGACCAGTACAAAACTTTGTTCTTTCCGTCATAACAACTGCCGCCTGTCGTCTGCCTCTGGTCTGGGTGATGTTCGTTGTAATTATAATCAATTTATCCATAATTGAGTAAATAATTAAAAGCAATAACAATGACTAACTAATTACACTCAACAATTAATTAATTACACGTAATAATTAATTAGCAATTATTAATTGAATAGCAATTACTACCCAATTAATTACGTGTAATACCACATGTTCTCCACTTACCCTCTGCATCCATGTTCCTGGAATCTCTGACTTTCCAGCTGGTTGCGGGGTTTCCAGTCCAACCGGGGTGACTCTGGACGTCCACGGGCCAACCGAGGGATAGCAGGAACTCCATAAAGTCCGAGCTAACTGTCGATTCTGAAACCTATCGAAGAATGTTTTTAATGCCGAGTTAAGAGCATTTTGTTAATTCTTAAAGTCTTAGAAGAGCCAAAATAGTTTTAAAAGTTTAAGAAATGATCATATCATCAGAATCTTCAATAAAAAAAAAACAATAATAATAATAACAATGTTAATAATAATAACAAACAAACAAAATGAAAATCTTGACTCTTCGACTCACCACATTTGCAAGCATGTCCTCGATCTTGTTCTGACCTGCTCTGACGTAATAAACGTGCGCCGTGTCGAACGTTCGCACGGAGATTCCGTCGAGTGCCTTCAAGTCACTCCAGAGGGCGACATCGGATTCGTTCAGTTTTGTGAGCGTTGGGAACATGCTGCCACTGCTCAGCGAACCGCCCTGTGTTTGGAGAATAATGATTAGATGACGAGCAAACGGAGTAAAGAAATCTCTAAAATGAACAGTGTTTTATTTGTTGATTTTTTTAAATTTTTTATGATAATAATAATATTAATAATAATAATAACAACAACAACAACAGCAACAGCAGCAGCAGCAACAACAACAACAACAACAATAATAATAATAACAATAACAATAACAACAATAGTAATAATGAAACAAGAGCACACCCTCAGATTGTCCAAAGTCAGGAAGCCAAAATGAGACAGGAAAAGTCTTGCAGCGTTCGAGATTTTCGAAGAGCTGCAAGAAAATGAAACGAGAAACACGTCAATTAATAATCACCAATTATTTCAATTATTTAGTTAACATTAACACCTCATGAATATTAATGAAGACTCATGAATTATTAACGTTTAAAATTATTTCGTTAATATTAATAACACCACGTGAATATTAACGATCCGACCTCGGGGGCTCGCAGGGCGGAGGGGGCTTGTAGTTTCTGAGGTGTTCGGCGTAGGATTCCTGCTCAAAGAGTCGTTGTTGGTCGATCATCTTGCGGAGGTTCTCCAGTTGCTCCTCGTAGTTGAGCATCGTTTTCTCGATCGGTGGAATGCTGTGGTCACTGGAAGGTTCGTTGTGTGATATTTATTATAAAGTTAGGTGGCCTTTCGTTAAGTAATCGTACTTATAATTAGTTATGTTAATTAATAATATGATGTTTTTACTCGCAATAATTATCTCATGAATCCTATAAGTGAGGCTGATGATGTTGGTGATGATGATGAAGATTGTAATGATTTTATTAACTAGTATAAATATTATTAATACTAATGCTATTATCTACTGACGCCAGAACTTTGGGGACTTGGCTGACCGACTCTGGAAAATGTCTGATCACTTCAGCTGGGAGGGTCTGATGGGGGTTGCTGACCTGTGGTCTCTCATTGGTCAGGAGGGAGTGGACATCACTCGAGGCCGTGGAGGGTGGTGTCTTTAAGGATTGATTGACGATTAATTGGAAACTATTTCGTCATGGCGATGATGATTATTAATATAACTAATTACTGTATTACATTACCATTTACTAAGATCAAAAAAATGTTTAAAACAAAATATTTATTCCATATTTATATTAAAATAAAGCATTAAGAATTACACAATAACAAATCCAATGAAAACATTGGAATAAAGAATAACCGTTGACAAAACACAAAACGACCAACAAAACAAGTATACAACCGACAAGGAACACGTTCATCGACTAACAATGGTTTTGGACCTCGACTGATGACACAGTTTCAACAACCACACGTGCCTTCCGAACAAGCTCCTTGTTATCACAACCAGGTTTGGAAGGTCTTCTGATAATGTTGGAGTGATTTAGTCAATTAAGTGAATTAATTATAATTTATTCAAGACTTAGTTAAAATTTAGTCAAGTATAATGTTATAATGAAATAACTTAAAATGGCACAAACAGAACTTATCATAGAACTTATAAATGATGTTACATATAATTATAATGTTATTGCATGTAATTACAAATAATATTGAATTTGAAGTAACTGTCATTGTATTATCATTGAATTATTATTGTATTATTGTTATAAAGTCATTAGATGTTGAGGAACAAACCACAGTCATCGACAACAACCTCCAGCTTGTTAATAAGAAATCACATAAAAAAGTATATTATAAATTATTATAAAATTTATTGCAGATACTAAACTGTGGCAAAGTATACATTTATTATAAAATATTAATTACTATCATAATAATAACAATAATAATTAGCGTTTACTAATTTAAATATTACTTTAATAAATAAATTTTATGTTAGAAAGACATCTTAAAACATGTATCTCATATATTCATTAATTATTTTATATTCGAAAGATGGCACTATAAATACAACATGTAACTGGAACATTCAATAGATGGCGTTTGCTAATTATTTTATGTTCGAAAGATGTCACTATAAATAGAACATAAAACTCATACATTCCATAGATGGCGTTTGTTAATTATTTTATGTTCGAAAGATGTCACTACAAATAGAACATAAAACTCATACATTCGATAGATGGCGTTTGCTAATTATTTTATGTTCGAAAGATGGCACTATAAATAGAACATAAAACTCATACATTCGATAGATGGCGTTTGCTAATTATTTTATGTTCGAAAGATGGCACTATAAATAGAACATAAAACTCATACATTCGATAGATGGCGTTTGCTAATTATTTTATGTCACCAACAAATCAAAAGTAAGATTCATTCATTCGACAGATGGTGTTTTATAATTACTTTGCATTCGAAAGATGGCACCAATAAATAAAAAGTAAAACTCACACATTATATCACAAATCATCATCTATCAATATTACAATACATAGACCATCACAAACCTGTTTCCTCATTGGTTGGGGGTTCAAAAAGCCCCAATATGACCGACCCATCAACCACAAAGTACTGAAACTTGGGGCAATTATCGCGGTTGAACTTCGAGAGGAACGAATCCTCGTCCAACAACGTGCACAGGGACTCAGGACCAGTCGGAGAGGGGAAGGAACCCTTGTTCAAAGAGAAGGGGTGAAAGGTCATTGAAAATGATTTATCAGCTAACTAATTAACTAATTTAGGTTACGGTATCACCGATAGATTATCAACTACAAACCAAATATTGAACTACAATTACAAATCAATTCACACCACGTGATCCACCATGGCTGCCAACAAGGCCTCGGCAGCATCCTTAACCCTTAAGGAAATAGGCTTCAACTCTTTCTTTCCTTTGTAAACTGGAGGATCGGATGGTCTGGGCTGAGCAGGAATAAAATTTAATTAGACTCGATTTGTCTTCAAATTAGTAAACATTTTAATCATCTAACTACCAATGCAGGCAGTCATGAATAGTAAAATACAATGTATATATCACAATCATCATCATCGACGTCGTCACCATCATCATCATCACCACCATCATCATCATCACCACCATCATCATTATCATCATCAGCCTTGTGTTTATATGCAAGTCAGATTACAAAGGTTTGAAACACTCGAGATAACCTGAGAACACGAGCCTGAAATTCCGAGTTCCGTGACTTGAAGAACGGTATGCAGAACGGCGCCATCTCGAAGCAGGTAGTCATGTTCAACCAACCACGTCGTCAGGCAGTGGTAAGCCGAGACTATGGAAGAGTGGAGGTCCTGATAATAATAATAATAATAATAATAATAATTGCAAGTAATATTTACTTATAAGATAATGACAATACTAATAATAATAATAAAAAGGTAAAAAAAAAATCAGTAATTCAACAATTGAAGTTTAATGCAACTTATCTGTATGGGTGTTGTTTACATTTTTATTATTAGTAATAGTATTATCATTATCTTATAAGTAAATATCATTAATTCAATGACTGAAGTTAATGCAACTTCAGACAAAAAACAAAACCATCTTTTATACTCTGAATTTAAAACAAGACAGT
This sequence comes from Whitmania pigra, assembly GCA_021613335.1. Classification (NCBI taxonomy): domain Eukaryota; kingdom Metazoa; phylum Annelida; class Clitellata; order Hirudinida; family Haemopidae; genus Whitmania; species Whitmania pigra. The sequence goes on along the minus strand of JAJTWR010000272.1, from coordinate 927,785 downwards.
TTTAAATTTCAATTACATGGTCCGCCTGCTGCATCTCGGCAAGACATGCATGGAAGCACTCCAAAAACGAATAAATACAATTCAAACGAATAATTCGAACGATAAAAACAATTCACGCCGCCCGAATCCAGCCGACCGCGAACAAATCCTCGAACCTTGGAATGGCAAACGGCGGGCTTGTTGCACTGGAGAACGACAAACTCGCAGATGGTCACAACAATCCTCTTCGAATTCCCCTCGAGTCTCGAGGCGTTCTCCTCGCCCCTGTCGCTCGGCCTGCCCTTGAGCGACCCGAAGATCGAGAAGAATTGCAAGACCTCCATGGCCGAAAGGGCAGAGGTCAGCTCGGAGGTCCACGATTTGATGAGTCGTTCGCAGATGAGGAGTGCTGCTTTCTCGTACAATTCGAACAACAACGGTGAACCTTGACGGAGTTTAGAATGAGATGTAACAGTTTGTGGTGGAAAGTATAGAATGGTTTATATTTGTCGGGGTGGAATTTTTATGGGGTATTTAATATTTCAGTGTTGGACTTAATAAATAAATATTAGTTAAATATTAATTAAATATTAATCAGTGATTCCTACTTTTGGAAGATTTTGAGCTTTCTTCGTAAACCGCCATGTCGGCCAGTAATAAGCTGATTCCACCTGGCGAAAGGAATAAAAATTTAATTAATTATTTATTTAATCAATCAAATATTAATTACTTAATTAATTAACTATAACTAAACAGTTCACCCAAATCAAGTACTAAAAAGTTAAAACTTTAAGCTCAAACAATTCAATTCATCTCAAAAAAGGAAACAAATTCCATCAAACAATTTCTTAAAATCATCTTAATTAATCTTAATCATAAGTCATAAGATAATAATAATAATAATAATAATAATGATGATGATGATGATGATGATGATGATGATGATGATGATGATGATGATGATGAAGATGATGGTGACGACGACGATGATGATGATTATGATGATGCTAATGATGATGGTGATGACGACGACGACGATGATGACAATAAATCCATTTCACCGAGAAGCATCTGGGTGTTGACAGGGTCGACTTCCCTGCTGAGGATGTTGAGGAACAACTTGACGAGGGTCGGTTGAAGCGAGTAGAAAGAAATGGTCGGCCTCATGTGCTTCTGGTCGTCGAGGATGTCTGGTGAAAAACGTTTCCACGGTTACAGGTTCGTTTAAAATTCAAATCCTAGATGAATAATTCATTAGTCGTTGTTCAACATTTAAATCCAAAATGAATAATTCATTAATAGCAGTTTCGTCGCATTCCTCCCAATGGAATTTCGACTGTAAACACGCTTACGTTTACGGGAAATTCCAGAGACTTACTCACTTTTGATTTCCAGGTGCCTGAAGTGAAGGGGTAGGCAGGCCACGGAGAGGAGGAGTTGGGTCGATGCAAACCTTTGGTCGCCCTCGTCGTCCGAGTTGTCCTGCTTGTATCTGAATTTTGAGACATAAGGTGTCAAAAATCATTACCATCATCATCATCATAGGCAGCATTACATTTGATGTTGTTATTTTCTTAATGTTATACATAACAATATTTAACAATGTTATTTATTAATATTATAATAATAATAATAAAATGATAATATAAAAAGATATTTAACAACATCATCATTACAAATTGCAACCTGAACATGGTTTGAATGAATTCAATGGCCCTCAGGTAGTGGGGCACGAGAACCTGCGACCCGATCAGGTTGACCTTGAAAATGTCGCTCGAGTTTAAGACGATGTTTATCAGCACTGGGTGCGACGATGTCTCCTGCGATGGAAATCATTTGCGGTGGTTAGCAATTTGATTCGACTCATCGGAGACGTAAAGGATGAGAAAAGGTTCGTAGGATGAGTTAATTGCAAGGCATTAATTGTCGATTAATGTGATTTATAAATTCCAGAAAACGATAGCAATGATGATAATAATAACGATGATGATGATGATTAAATGCTATCAAGATGATATTGATAATGATGATAATAATAATAATAAAGATAAAAAACAATAAATAAAAATTGAAACAATATTTTCAAAAGCACAAACAACAACGACGAACCAGATCAACCTTCAGGCCATAGAAGAGTACCGCGTAGAAGCGAGCGACGTACGCCTGCAGGATCTCTTCGTCGGTTTTCACGGAGCAGAAAATCCTGCACAGGGTACCGCATGCTTGGGCCCTGCCGGCCTCGTACTGCTGCAGTTTGTCGTTTCCCCAATCCTCATCCTTCTGGGGCCCTATGACGTCAGTACCGACCAGGGATGCGTCGAAGAGCCAGACTCCGAGAAGGTGAAGGAGGCTGTTCACCCTGGGCCTGAAGAAGGAAAAGGTTCCGGCAGGATGCTGCGGATCGGGGGGCGCGGACGGCCCAGGCACGAAGTTTGGAGCCGACGGAGGCACGGGCTGGCTGGAGACGGGGGTGGTCGGCACGGGCCACGTCTCCCCCAGGCTCATTCTCGACGAAGCGTCCCTGGTTTTTATGAGTTGAGGGAAGAAGGAAGTGACCCTCGGCTGTTTGCGAGCAGGGGGCGGAGTTACGGAAGGAGGCTCGCTCGATTGGCCAGGGGTGGATATGGGGACCAAGTTGTCCATTTCGACATAGCTTTTCTGATTAGAGCCTTTTAGATAAATTGGATAAAAATTATGAACAATTATTAACATAATTATTAAGTTTTAATAATATAATATTTATAAACGAATAAAAAACACCGATAAAATTTATTAATGCATAATTAAAAAATAATCGCACAACGAAAACAAGGAAAAAGCGAAACAACCAAACGAACCGAGAAAAGCAGCGGCAATGAGGGATATGCACTTCATGGCCTTGTAAAATATCAGGGGCAGTGCCGAGAGGCATTCATACTGGTGTGGCTCAACGACATCCTGACTGGCTAGGGCGGTATGGAGGAACCTCTGGGTGCTGCTGATGATTCGGGGCCGACTGAAGTCTATCGGGTTTCCGATCAAGTGCAGGAATCGAAACCAGCACTGAATGATGACGTCGTTGGAAGCACGGAAGCCTCCGAGCTGTGTTCCCCATTCTTCGGCTAATTAAATTAATTAATCGATATAAATTAACGCAAATGTAAATCAAATTAATTATGCAACTGTAAATAATCAAATAATTATTACAATTACGCAGCTTATAGTATACTTTTCATCAATATGATTGGTAGAAAAAAACAGAGAAGGAGGAATTAGACTCACGGAACGAGCCAATCGTGGGAAGGCTGGCCGGCCCGTGGAACATTTTGAGAAGGAGCGAGGTGAGAAAGGAGTTGATCTTGTGCCACTGGATGACGAGGGCCATATGGTGCCTCCATCCGAGGCACATTTCGTGAAGGGTTTTCCACAGGGAGGGGGATGGAAAGTGACCCGAGCTGCACGAGACCAGCCAGGTTTCGAACAGGACGCTCAGCATTCTCTCGCACATCTGCGAACCGAGGTCGTCTAGAATAATTCAGGTCAAATAATTATTTGATGAAATGGAAATTTTATGATTTAAATTTTTTTTGTTGCTCGTCGTGCTCATTAACGTTGTTATCGTCGATGCGATCGGTTGTTATTGATTAATTTACTGCCTTCGCGAACAGTGAATCGTTCGTTGTTTCTGTTATCATCATCATCGTGATCATCATCATCATTATCATACCCTTCACCGTGGGTGGTCCAAGGAGGTTGTCGCAGACCGTCAGAAGAAACTTGAGCAACGAAATCCAAGATTCCGAAGTCAGAATTTTCGACTTGGAAGAAACGTTCTGCACCGAATTGAGAACTCTGTTGCACATGCTCATGTGATGGTTTGTGTACTCGACACCTGAAAAGCGTTGCTATGGTTTGAAAGTTTCGTTCGATTACTTTCGGTTTTCAAATCATTCGTTTCGCAGGGGATTGAGAAAAAGCGAATTTAAAAAAAAACGTCTGCAGAATCATCTCACCGTGTTATGATTATTATTATTATTATTATTATTGTTGTTGTTGTTATAACTATTATTATTATTATTATTATTATTATTATTATTATTAACTCACGCACCTCTAAGAAACAGCACAACCCCCAAAAAACCAAAACAACAAACCCGCATCGATCCTGGGTTTGAAAAGATGAGTGAGATGGATGAGCATCTGACAGAAATATTTGTTTGGCTCCTCGACCAGAGGCCTCGGAACGCTTTTTCGGGGTTCGACGAGGCACGACATCCAGTCGCAGTAGATGGACACGCACTCGGAGGTCACGTCCCTGTCAGAGGTGGGCAGGGAAAGACCGAAGCACATGATCTGAAATTGGAACGACCGGTTTGTACTGCTCGCATTGATTACACTATTTGTAGTGTTCGTATTGGTTACACTATTTGTACAGCAATATTCGTACTAATTGCATTAATTGTATTGAATGTACTATTTGTACTGTATGTACAGCTGCCATTAGACTGGAATTATGACTCGATAGCTTTGGAATATCCATAAGTGTTTTAAAAGTGTTTTTAAAGAAATGTATGTTGTGTTTCATTGAGAATTCGGTTGCTGATTTACTTATTTATTGCAAATGATTGAAAACTGAGTACTTGTAGTATTTCGTTTATTTACTTATTTTACGTAATTATTGTAAGCTAATTTATAAAATGCATCCAATTTTACTTCAATAACATCAAAAGAAAAGAAATATCATTTCAACTTAGAAACCACAGTGGCTTAGTGGCATGAATCATCATCACAATCACACAATAAAAATATCAAGTCAAGGCAGGAAAAACTCAAAGAACCTCCATCGTCCAGGTCACGTCGGCATCAGAAATCAAGAGGTTCTCCCCCAGGCCTTCCATGCACCTGCTCATGTTGGCGGCAAGATTCCGGACGATTCCGCTGACCACCTCCCTGCCGGTGTTGTAGCTGTAGCGGGAAAGGACGCTTTGGTCCCCAGCTTCTGACTGGATCTCGGGCAGTAATGATGCCCAATCAGAATACATCCTTAACGGCTGTCAACTGGTACAAAAAATAATCATGGTATTGATTCTAGCAATAATAGACACTGTAATGTAGCTTGTAATAAATCACATCGGAAAATTCATCTTTAAATCTATTCCTCAATTCTTCTGTTTATTGCTTGATATTTTTATAAACCCAGCAAGCAAAAATTTCAGCAGACTAAATTTCAACAAAATCGAAATAGATCCTTTATTTTATTGGACGTGTTTAAACAGTTCAACTTTATGATTCATAAAATTGTGTCATTTATAATTGATGCTTCCTATTATAATATTAACAAAAGACTTACTTAAAACGGCTGTGAAATCAGATGGTCTCGTTAAAAACCTCTATTTTTTATGATTTATTGGAACTATAAAAAGTCATTAACCTGCTCAACAGTGTAACAATTTTATACAAAGTTTACAATGCGTCTTTGAAATCCTAAAAGCAAGTGCGATTGATTTTAAAAAGTGACATTAGGGCCCACGGCTCTCATACCACGACACCGTTTACTAATGTAAGCATTTAGACGAAGTGTCAAAACACCTTAAACACCTATTGAGGAATGATGTTTAGTTCTGATATAGTAACTCCAGAATGAAAAAATAAGTGCTGATTAAACAAATTTAAATAATATTGATAACTGTTTAATTGAATTCCCGAAATAAGGAAAAGGAGTGTCCATCGCGAAAGTAATTGCAAAATTATTGAAAATTATTTTTTCACGGTATACAAAATAATTTAAATTCATCACAGATTATTAAATCTTTCGTTCTTGGAAGCCACACATTAATGTATAAGTACGAGGATTCGTGAATTAATGTGAATCTGGAAAATGTACATTAGTAAATGGGTTGATAACCCAAAAAATTTTTGATAAGTTTTGCCTTTTAACAGAAATAGATTAGCCAAAAAAAGATTTGACCACAACCCTTTTTATAATACACTTAATATCTCTGACTGTTTAAAATGCATACATTCTTTATATTATAAATATTTTAACGTATAATTTAAAGAATGGGAAATTTTAAACATTTTAAACAGAATCGGTTGTGATTAGCGCCTTCTCCAATATAAACAGAAAGGCATGGAAGTCGGTGAGAAGTTGTCTCGTCTGTTTCTTTCCTTGAAAAAGCGAAACCGTCCTAGAGATGATACGTTGCTTTCAAAACTGTCGACTATATTTGCAGAGTTTTGTAACCGTTATGGTAAGAGTTTATGTGCATTCTATACTACACGACAAATACATTCTTTTGTTTACTTTCAGGCTTCAGTCCAGAGATATTAAATACGGGAATTTTTGATGCAGAACAGTTGCAAAATGTTGACTCAGATATCCAGAGTTTTTTCCTGCAGTTAGCAGGACACTGTGGAAGGATCTGTGATGAAGAATCAGGAGATTTAGCAAAAATATATGGATTCTTAATTGAGGTGATGAAAATCAACTCTTCAGATACATCCGTACTCTGTGGATGGCTTAAAGCCATGGAAACTATCATTTCAAAACATAAAAGAAAACAACTTTCCAATGAGATTATCTCCCACATATACCAACGTTTATCAGATAAAAGGTATTTTGTCAGTAAAACATCCTTATCTCTGGTTGAGCAACTGATGGACAATAGCTTTTCTAATAGAGACCTTGAGTGTCATATTGAGGCTGTAAAATTTTTACTTTCCTCAGCCGTTCAAGATTTTAAAAACAACGTCGACGACGCCTCTTCTCTGCAGGTGATGTTAAGTCTGACGGAGAAATTGATATCACTAGGAAAATCTGATGGATCCAATTCTGAAGTACCTATAGCTTGGATGTCAGTATTTTCTCAAGAGGTGGTTGATAATCTCAATCAAACTCTTTCGAAACTGTTGTTAGCTAATTCATTGGAGATTGACAGGATTTTGAATGTCCTTTATGGGATGTTGAGTATGGAAGCGTGCAATTTGAAGGTGTCGCCTGTCGAGGAAATTGACAAGATCCTCAAGAACTTGCTTCTCGTGGATGACAAGACCAAAGCACTTTGTGTGGCCGACTGGATGATGAGAAATTCATCTTTTCATCATCTTCAAGATCAACTGGAACATCTTTGCTTGTCCCCATTGATGCACAACGTGGAAAGTTGCGAAGAGATGACCTCGGTAGAGGAATATCATTTTGTCGACGTCTCGTTCAACTCGGAAATTCTTTGCCTCGTCTTTAAGATTGTCGGCAAACGTGAAATCCGACAGCCATTTAAAGTATTTGACATGTGTCTGAGATTCTTAAAAGAAACCTGTCGGGACGTCGACGCCAGAATTCGACATCCGTCGAAATGCATCCGAGTCTGCCTCGAAGCCTTGAATTCTCTCGCCTCGAAAATCACCGAACACCCGAACGGCGATCACAAGTCAACTTTAGTTGATTTGTTGAATGTTTTTCACGAAGATCATCTCACGGTTTCCAGAATTTTCAAGGTCATCGAGAGCATCTTGGCTTCTTTCATTTCGGATGAAGAATCTTCCTCGAAGCTTTTTGCTTCCTTGTCGCAGTTGATTCGAAACGTGCAGTGGGACGTGAGGGACAGTGTCGTCACATTCGTCAAACATCTTTACACATCGAACAGTGAGTTGGAGAATGCGTTCAGTCGATGTTGTTACAAAACATTGTACAATTATTCCTCATCGTTGATATGATTCTCAATTGATCCGTTTTAATTTTAATGTTAATTACGTTAAATGCAAACAGACATGTCATAAATAAAATAAAATAAATCTCAACATTTATTATTTCATTTTCCCTCTCACAGTATCCCCGAGCTTCTTCGAGTTGACAACGAAACACAAACTCCACGAAATCATTTGGCAGTCCTTGGAGGACGAAGAGCCTTACGTTCGAGCTGCTGCCATCGACTCCCTCGGATCGCTGCTCGGTTGCTGTCAAAGACTTGGAACGGAAACGGAGATAACTCCGGTTTGTTTAAATTTTTTAAGCACGTTTTTTTTTGTTCTCACATTGTTTATTGCTCTGATTTATTTATTATCTTTCAGAAATTCGCTCTAGAAAAAGTAATCTCGATGGTTCAAAGCGACGAGGAGGCATTTGCTCGAAGATCTGCTGTCGTCTTCATCACCGGATTCGTCTCCTCAAACGCCGATCTTTTGTTTCCGTGCCTTTGTTTCAGAAATCCTACGGAAAATTCCATGACAAATTGGTTACGTGTTGGGCATGTTCTCGAGCTTCTGGCATCGGTTGGGTCAAATGACCTGGATTGGGAGGTAAAAATCCCAGTGCTGAAGTTCTTCAGCCATATTCTCCTCGACGTTTTATTCCACAACATCTGGAATCATTACAAGAACGGACAGTTCGGCAACGGTGCAGGCGAGGCCAATGTTGAATCCCAGCGACCTCATTTGACCGATTCATCATCAGGAAGTCATTTGTCGAAGCTTGAGTTGGACATCATATCTCTGGCACTGAGGAAAGTCTTGGAGGCTTGCGATGACTGTGATTCGTCCGTCCAAGATGTTGCAAAGTCCATTATCGGTTCATTGGAGGAGAAGGTCGGACATGTTTCCGTAGATGTCGTAGAGACTTCTGGTCTTGAGCTACATAATTTTGTATCGAGCTTCTGTGGAGATATCAAGATTCTCGAGGTACTGAAGATCGATCGTTTGTCGGAAGATCGGAAAATTGATCCATCGGAGGAACTTTGCTCCGTTCTCGACGACATCGAGATGTGCATGATGCCCTACGCACCTCCCAAAGATGATTATTGGACCTCAGATGAAGAAGAATATTTAGACTTCGGGCTGGTGGACTGTTATTGAATTATAGTTCTCTAATAAAGTCATCGATCGCAGATTTCTCGACACTCATTATTCAAATTAATTAGTTAGAGACAAAACGCGAAAAAGACTTTTGAAGACGGGAAATTTGATTTATTGCAAGGTAGTTTAACAAAATGTCTGCACGGCCAAATTAAATGCTCTCGCAACATCGGGAGCTGATAGGCTCCTAAAAATAAAAAAACGATCCAGATCTTGTAACTGTACTTTGAAGTCCTTGATCCTGATAAGGTGACTTAGAAAATGAATGCAAATAACCAGTCGACGTTGCTGGAATGTTCTTGGATTTGCGATCGTAGCAGGAAACAACGGGTCGCCGAAGCACCCATTAAAGGTTAGCTCAAGTTAGTCGAACGAGAACTGGCACAGCATATCGCATGATCGCGGCCTCGTCTCTCGCGGTATCTACCAAAACTTCTATTACTACTTTGCGAATGAATGCAGTAAAATAATTTTGGAGATTAATAATCTCATCCATTTGTAATAAACTGCCAATACAAATCTCGACAAAGCAACAGATATGCAAAATGTTAGTAAATCTAATTATTAATTATTATGGCTTCAAAAAATCGAACATTGAAAAATGTCTTGAGAGGTTTTTAAGATAAATGGACAAGACACGTCCTTCGAAGACTTTGTCACGACACGATCACTTTATTCGACTAACTAAGAAGAAACAAAATTAAATTTCATCTATAAAAGTCATGATCAATGACAATGCAGATCCATCAAAATCAGAAAATTACACGAATTCCTGCAGACCAATTCCGTGTCCTAATCCTTCACGAATCCTTGTTGTGGCCGTTGCCATTAGCCGACTTGTAACGATTCAACCACTTAGTGCCGAACTTGTCCGTTTCTTTGGACTGCGACTTTTCATCGGCCTTTTGTCTCAGGACGACTGCAGCTGTGCGAATGTTCCCGAGGAACAGGACGAAGAATATGATGCTCAAAACGAAAACCTGCCACTCGGAGCACAACGGATCGAACGCCAGCACGAACAACGTGTAGGCATTGTACAACTGAAAGAGATAAGCGACGATCAGGAACGGAAAAACGAACGAAAGACCTTTCCACATCCACGACTGAAATCCTTCGACGGTGATGTCCATGTTGCGTCTCTCGCCGAGGGCTCTCAGCCTGTACAACGTACCGCTCTGGTAGTAGTATTGAATCAGTTGGACGAGACTCAGGTAGATAGAGAACAGGATGAACTGAGGTCGAAACATGTGGTAAGCGTAGCCGTCCGGCCAAATCAACAGCAGTCCTGCGCAGGCTGTGGATATAAAGTGATGCGTTATCCACCAGCCCTTTATCCTGGAACCGTTGACCTTTAAGATGTGTTCTCTTATGGTCAATGTGCAATAATACCACACCAATAAAAATTGAAATGCTGCATCTGTCACTCTGTAGTCCAGAAGCAACCAAAGTACGATTCCAAGAATGAGTGTTACGACAGTTACGTAGAGCTTGAAGAGTTCATAATTTTGCTTATATTTATATTTATCTTGCTTGCTCAAGAGCGACACATTCACTGATCCCAAAACAATCTTAAGATATAATCCATTTTCATGAGGTAGCACATCTTCCAAATCTCTGAATTGATCCTTTCTTTTGTTGATCTTCTGCTCGAGCTCATTCACAGATTCAATTTCCTCTTGGGTCAAGTTTTGAGATTTTTTCAAACTTTTGACATTCTCTGTTAGTTGTTTGATGACATACCTCTGGTGTGCAATATCAGCGACGCATTTTTTTTCTGCATTTTTGACGTCCGCTATTTTTTGACAGTAAGCTTTATGTCGTTCTTCGCATTCTAAAAATTCTTTATCAATGTCTCCCCAATCTTTAAGACAACTGGCTAAACAATCACTCATATTAAGCGTTTAGCAAGACGAACCGAACTGGGCCCGAACTGCACATACAACTAACGAAAAGTATGTCAAAATCTGGAACAGATCAAATTTTAAATAGGTTTTAGTTTTACCTTTAGACATTTTTGGAAAGAATTCTAGTTTACTATTATTTTTTAAATAACTGCATCGTTGTTAAATATTAATATGTTAATGTTATATTATTAAAATAGTGTTATTTTAAGTTTATACGATTTAATGTTATCGTAAATTAATAAAACAAATATTATTTAGAATAATAAACAACTTTTTAGATTTTCGTCTAAAGATCGTGAGTTACCCATGTTTATAATTTCTCGTTGTTGTGAATATCGGAAAGCATTCTCGGCTGTAATTTTTTGATTAAAAGTAAGAATGTCTAAAAATTTTCTTATAACCTCCTCAAGAGATGGATCTAGGGAAATCAAGGATGTAGATATGCGTTAGTGATGCGTTAAAATAGTAAAGCGATTGCTGAAAATGATGTACATCTCGGGGCGATGTGTCGAACATACTTTTCTGTCGCCAATGCTTAGCTTGTTGCGGAAAGCTCGGACGTTATTTGTGAATCATAAATCATGTCTTTATCAGCTCGTTTATACGTAAATTAATTTGCCATGCTTTTTGTGGCTGCTCAGCAACAGCTTCTACATTTGATTGTTATTGGCCATTAGCGTGACACCTGCACAGGAACATTTTATTATTGAAAAATTACAAAATTCTTCTAGTTATTCACTAATTTACAAATCAATTTACTTGAGCATATGTAGGACCAATTTCAATCTTGACCAATTCAAAAATTCATGGCACTACACCACACATAATTTCTAATATACTATACTATATAGCTGCTAATTATACGTCCCTAAGGCAAGCCATTTGATGTATCCATTAAAAAGTGGCATCAAATAAAAAGTTATCACACCATTGCGAACCTAACATAAGAACCTGATCCAAATGTTAAATTTTTGACATGTAGATGTATTTATTTTTTCTCAGGAATGGTCCACAAATTCAACAACAGCAACAGCAGACAAGCAAATTATAAGAGACGAGGAGGGGTAGGGTCGTCCCAGTTTGTGAGATCGAGTAAGGAGAATAAAAACAATTAAAGATACTTTCTTTAATAGAATTTAATTTAGTAGAATTTAATTGTTCTTAAATTCACAACTGCAGGCAATGTTAAGAGACTGCTGGATGACGACATCGTCATGGACGGTGCTAACCATGCCGGAGGGAGCAACAAGTTCAGGTATCTTGTCTATTGCAGTCTGTCATGCAGTATTTTATAGTACAAGTCGTTTACTTGTGAAATTGGTCATTTATGAGCGCATGTGCCTTAATGTCGGTCAATTCGCTCTTGAACCTAATTAATTATCTTTAAATTAATTTAATTTTTCATTTTTAAGAAATGGTGGCAGGCCTGCTGGCAACTTCAGGCGAGATAAGGTACCCGTGCTCGGGGATTCCAAGTGGTACAAAGTAGAAGTAAGTTTTAATTTACTGCCATCTTTGGTTTCGTTTCGCGAGCATCACGAAACGTGCTATATTTGAAGGCTCGAGTTTCAAAAGACGTCAGCAAAGATGTCTTTCTAAATGCCATCAGAAGTTCCCTCGACGGACCCTTCCAGCCAGTGAAGGTAAGAAAATGTTGAATTTGGATCGAACGTTAAACGTGCAGACTTTAAGAATCAATTGCATGTTCAGATCGAGTTTGCCACGTTTTTGGATGCAGAATTGACGATAAGGCGATTGCCAAGTACATTTTGCCCCTAAATTTGGTTCCCATTCATTTGTTGAGATGCTTTTCATTTAAACACCTTCGGCTTCTTTCAGTTCCGAGCGCACGGAAAAATGATGTTCTTCAACGTCAGCGATTACAAGTTGGCCAAAAGTCTGAGGGATTTGAGCGGCCGAATCACGCTGCACGACGGCGAAAAGGTGGTCATTTTGATAAACATTTTTGACGACGCGTTGATCTGCTCGCTTCGAAGTTGTCGTTTCAATTCTTCGACGACATTTGTTTAATCGCTGTAATTAGATTACATGAAATAACGTTACATTTCTTGCATTTATAAGGTGACTCTTAAGGTTGAGGCCTGCGGAAGGCCGTCCTCGCAACTGACCAAAGAGGTTCTCGACAAAATCAAGGTTTCACGGAATTCCATTTTCACTTCAAACAATTAATTTTTTCAATTCACTACCTGACCAGGTGCTTTATTTTAACCCGACAATAAGCGTCTGTTTGATTAGCCAATCGATGAATTCCAACTTTGACTCCTTCGAATTTCAGGAGGTGATGAGCAAACGGTTCGTAGCCGCGTCGAACTTTCTCGACCTGTCGAACTTTTGCGAGGACTCCGACCTCATCCAGAACGACGTCTTCGTGAACTTCGGAAACAGAAAGCTGGCAGAGGCGGTCGTGGATATCATCGGGGAGCACATACCCGAGGTAGTTTTGTTATTTGGTCGCCAATGGAGATGGACTTAAGAGGATTATTATTATTATTATTATTAGCGATCTGATTTTAAACGATCGACCTGTTCTTTCACTTTTAGCTGAAAAGTCTCGACCTGAGTCAAAATGCTCTCATCTCCATTCACTCGTTCTCAGGTTTAGTCAGCAAGGCCTCCAAAATAACTGCTTTGAATCTCTGCAACAATCAGGTTTGTTTTTTTTTTTTAAATATTTTTTACAACAGCGTCTTAAAGCGTCGATCATCTGGTGCGTTGATGCCGAATATTTAATTGTCGGTTCACGTTTCCAGATAAAAATGGTGAGAGACCTCCAGGTACTGAAGAAGCTGAAGCTCGAGGAGATATCGCTCAGAGGAAACCCGGTGTTGAAGAACTTCCGAGACGGACAGGCGTACATCAGGTTCGACTTTAAAACGGATGAGAGTTTGAACGATTTGTTCGAACGAGACGCTTCACAATCGACCGAATTTATTAAAATAATTTCAGATCCATGAGACAGCAGTTTCCGACCTTGTTGAAATTGGTGAGTTCAGACTTTTAGAGACGGGAGTCTTCGTAGGCTATGTCGCTTAACATCGTCTCGTTGGCTCGTCTGCAGGACCAAGAAGTGCTCCCTCCTCCGATCAAATTCAGCATCGGCAACAGCGAATTGCCGGCCTCTCAAGGGAGTCACTTCGGACAGGAGAACATTCAGGGCTCGGTCTGCCTATTCCTGCAACAGTGAGTTGTTATAAATAAACAATTCGTTAGTTGATGTTAAGTTAAATATACAATTCATTAGCTGTTCTTAAAACACAGTCTTTAATTAATTAATTAATTAATTCACTTCTTAAAACTTTTTCTTCCTAATTTCAGATATTTTAGTATTTACGACACCAAAGACAAGACGCCTCTCATCAATGCTTATCACGAAAATGTAAGATGCACAGCGATAATTTGTTTCATTTTGAAGTAGTTTTTAAAAATTACTTTAAATTATTTTGACAGGCCACCTATTCAATTTCTTGCTGTAATGTCAAGCTGCCTGGGCAGAGAGAGTGAGTTTAACGTCTGCTGGTTTAAAAATATTTAAAAGTGAATTTCAATTTTTCAAAAAATTGTTTCATTAATTGCAGCAATATCCCTGGTGTGGGTGCCTACGTGAGCCTGAGCAGGAATATCTTAAAAACATCTTATGGTGTGTTTCTTACCATACTTTCCTTATTTCTTTTGATCGTCTACTAATGAATTAACTAACAATAAATGATATAACTTTGTAATGGATTGAATAACCTTGATTTAAAATGTTGTTTTGTCATTCAATGCTTTTGCAGACGAAACTTTCTCTCGGCTCAAGACGAAACGGAATGAGATCATCAACTTCCTCAAGAACATGCCCGAGACTGTTCACGAACCCGAATCATTTCTCATTGACGTCTCCTACATCAGCGTGAGTTCATGTTTTGCGTGCTTCTTTTTTTATTTTTCAAATTTGCAATTGTTAACAATATGTTTTCCATTTTAAATTTATTTTGTATATTTTAAATTAGATGGTTTTATTTTTTTGTTAGAAATCAATAGATGTTTTTCGATAGATAAATTAGCGTTTTCATTTCTATTATTTCACTTCAATTTCAGGCAACAATGATTGTCTTCAACGTGAAAGGTGTCTTTAGAGAAGGTAAATTAATGGATTGAGATTTCATTTTAGATTAAACTTCATTTACATGATTATTATGATGTTGATGATGATGATGATCCATTGTTATTTATTTGTGATTGATGTTCTGTAACATATTGTTCTTCAGTGTCTTCATCTCACTCCAACCAGACGATATTCAGGCATTTCAACAGGGTCATTGTTGCTGTTCCAAATGGCTCAGGGTAACTTTTGTGCTATTTATCAATATTTATTTAATTAGAGAATATGCCATCAAACAACCCAAATGTTCTCACGTAGCATTAGTCTTTTTCTATGAAACAACTTTGATATTTTTCAAATATTTAATTTACTCGTGCCTTTATAGATTGGCCATAATGAATGAAATGGTCAACGTCTCCAGCTTATCTTCAGAGCAGTACGCGGTTCGTAGGATATACACGTATTTTTCCTCATTAACCCTTCTCTAGAGCAGTCAGAATAAGTTACTAATATGTCATAATGTCATGTGTTATTCAGAAATACATGGAGTCTCAGAAAGCAAAGCAGAAGGTCCCAGAGGCACCGAGGGTTGTGGCCCCAGAGCCCGTGGTCAGTCCCCAGCAGAGTGAAATGATTGCGCTGTTCTCTCAACAGTCTGGAATGAATGCCCAGTTCTCTGCATTGTTAGTGCCACTTCGTTGCATTATAATTTTTATGTAATTTTTAGAGAAGAATGAAAAAACTTAATAATTAATTAAATATCCTTTTTTTTTCTATTTAGGTGTCTTGCTGAAAATGAATGGAATTATGAGAAAGCAGCTGCAAAATTCACAGAACTACAGGTTCGCAAATGCTTAACCAATTTACAAGTTTTATAGGATGTATTGATGTGAATTTTTTAACTTTAAAATTAATTTTAGTCCTAATTTAATGATTAAAATTACTTCAATAAATCGATTACTTTTAAACTTTCAGCAAGTTGGTGGCATCCCCCCTGAGGCCTTTGTTAAATGAGATGATGATGATGATGAGGAGGAGGAAGCTGGGACGAAAAGTCAAAGTCTTTTATCAACCTGAACGACAAAGAAATATTTTGAAATTAGGAATAATGACTGTGCTTCACAATTCTTTTTAAATATATAAAATAATAATGGCGCAAATCGGTGTCATTTTGAAGCAAACAAATGCATGTGTGTACATAAATCAATAACGTATTTCAACTTTTCACAATTAATGCCGGTGCGAACGGAGTAAAATGCTGGGGACGTACAAGGACAGGAAAACTATTCGATTCCAGTACTTTGTCAGCGGTGTGATTCGTTTTTTTTTCGGCACAATGGCGTGCATTTTTTTTTTGTTCTGATGAGCGGGCTTCTCGGAGCTGAGAATACATTGCTCGCGTAATGTATTTGACTTTCTATTCGAGTTGCTGTAGCGATTTAGTTTCCAAACGGAAATGGGTTTCGCCGGGAAAGCTTTTAAAATTTCACAATTATTCTGAGCTGTTCTATTCGCTGCTGGTAATCACCAGTTAACTGTTAACATGCAAAGTGCAGTTGTTACATTGTTTCGTCGAAGTAACTTGATCGAGTTGCTCTGGCAAAAGGGTTTCAAGCTGAAATGTGTTTAGCTTTCATTATGTCGCAATCACTTTTAGGTTTAAATTTACTGAATTGTGACTCGTAGTGAATTTTGACTGCCCTCTTGGATTTGGCCTGTCTACCTGCGACCAGATTATTCATAATAACCAAAATTAAGTTATTAAAAATTGAAGCACATTCATTAAATATATGCAATACACGATATTATTAAAATTAATTCATAAATAAAATATAATAAATTTACTTTTGTCAAGCCTTGTTGTTTCAAACTTGTCGCTGGTTCTCTAACTCCGCTTATCGCTAGTTTCTGCGTGGAAATTTTTTTGGCTTCGGAAATGAGCGGAATATTATGTTTTGCTGTCAGAAACAGTCTTTCCAGGGCTTCGCTCCAGTCCCGTTTTTTAACTACCACTCCGCATAGATTTTCTAAAAAAGGTACAGTTCAGGGGTTGTGAATTCTCGTCAGTGTGTTTTAGTCAATATGAGATTAATGTAAAGCTTGCAAAATGCTGTAATTATTAGCTATAATTAGGATACTTGTTTCAAATGAATTGTATATATTTATTTAATACAAAATTTGTGTTAAGATCCTTTGTCAAGGTTACTAATCATCGATGTGTGAAATGTAACACATACTTATTGATAGTGTAAGATTGCAAAGGGTACATTACTCTAATCAATTTAATATGATTAATTTGCTCAATTCAATATAACAAAATGCTTGAGAAAGTGCAATAAAGTCTACAATTAATGAATTTCAAGTCTAAACAGTATTGATTTTGAGTGATCTATTGCACTTAGCTCTGATCTTTTCACAAATAGAAATGTGTTTGTTTCTTGAAAAGACTAAAATTCAATTTAAAGTTATCATTTAGTGATTAATTAGACATTCAATTTAAGAATTTTAAGTTTATTAACAAGTCTCGATAATTACAGTCATTGTTCAGACAGAAGGTGACCTGACAACGGTGAGCATTTCCGACTAATCCAATAACAAACCCAAAAATTTCATATGATCATTCTCCCAGGTCGAGGCAGAGGTAGACAAAACAGAGCCATCATCGTTGGCTATGTGCAAACACTCAGAACTCACAGAAACTTTCTGCCCACTCTGTCCGAAGAGGGTGCCCAAGATTAGATACACTGTACGGGCCTTCTGCTACTTTCTAATTATTCCTCTTATAGAACATATTTTGGCCAAAGTTTTTTCTAAAATTACGATCTATAATTTAACTACATAAGAACATATATCAACGCATCTTAGAGCCACTAATCATGCATTCATAAATACCAAAGGATGTCTTGATTCTGAGCCAATTTATTGACAAGAAAGGCAGAATCCTTCCCATGCATGTGACTGGCCTCTGCAAAAATGCCCAGGGATTCCTGAAGATGCACATCTGCCAAGCACAGACAGCAGGTCAGTCATTACATACCAACTTATTTCTTATTAATATTATTAGGCATATCTCTCAGATAAAAAAAATCCCAGATTTTAAAAAGGTTTGTTTGTGAACACGTCATGCAACGTAAAAGAAAATAACGGCAGTAATTTATTAGGCCAGGAAAGTACAAAAGTGGTGATTTTTGTGGCCGTTCAAGCCTGCTCTGTAAATGCGCTGTTGTGATATCTGTAGTTTAACCCTGCTAATGCTGGCATTGGGAACGGTTATGTAAATGGTCCAGAACCTCTCTAGATTATGGATGTGGCACTAAACACATTGAGCAATTCCCAATCTCGTGGTCACTACTTCGTCCTACAAGTAAGCTCAGGGGTGTCGTTCTTGCGAGCGACGGTAAAAGCAACGTCCATTACGTGCTACATTAACAACCCAACTTGCGTTGCCACTATGTGCCACTAGTGCTATGCAAATGGTTGAGTGTACTGACACCTCATAAATAAACATTGTTATTATTATTATTATTATTATTATTATTATACACGGCAACCTTGTTCTTCGAACAGGTCTCATTCCTCGTCCTGTGGACCACCCTGACAATTTCTACAAGTGGAACAAGAATAACATCTACTTTGAGTAGTCGACGATTAGTAACGAGGACATGTGCAACAAACAATTTTTATTATAATTATTATTATTAATAATCCGTGTTTAAAATTGAATTAAATCCAATAACTGCGGAAGCTACGCTTGCGTCTATTTGTCGACAACGGGTCATCGCTAGCATCACTAGAGTGGTTGTAGGACACAAAAACATCAACGTGTCACGTGACATCGAGCAAGGGATATTGCATGGTATGGGCCCTTCACAATTCACGCCCCATCGACATCATCGTTGCTTGCTAACGACAAGGGTGATGATGATGATGATGATAATAATCGACGAGGATAATAATCGCGTTAACAACAAGAACGATAATACGCAAACCGAATGCAACTCGCTGCGCCCGAAAGCACGAGGCTCCGGGCGACCTTCGAACCTTTGAAGGTCGAAAACGTTCGACGAACTTATCGGAAACGAATACACGAAGCTTTATAGTAAAAACCACATTATTTACAGGCGGTCGAGAGTCGCAGAAACATGCCGTTAAAATACTAGAAAAAAATCATTTAAGTAGAGAGTCACGTAGCTTTGGCTCCTCGTTTGCAAACTTTGCAGTCAAATTGAAGGGGAGATTGGGGAGAAAACTGTGAAACAACACCAGACAAATGCCCATGTCAAGGAACATTGACAAAGGAATATTGTCTCTACCAGACCTGCAATCAAAGCCATCATCATCTCAATTTAAGGCTGCCTTAATGCTTGAGCAAAGTTTTTTGAATATTTCTCATTAATTCAATTATTAGTAATTTTCATTTAAAATATCTAAAATGATTAGAAAAACAAAAACAAATAAATTGTCCCGTTTCAGAAGATACTCACGATTGTGGACATCTTTTAATCTCTCGGAGAGGGTGTCAGATTATTGATTATTTCTTCAATTGTGTCACGCCTGAAATGTTCAATAGGTGCAACCAGGGTCCCAAAAATGCATCACGGACTTCGTATGAACTAAACATCTACATAGGGTCGTGCTCATTCTTAAACAGACGCTTTTAAAAAAGCCAGCAACTCAAAGGATTGTAACAAATGTTCTCATTATGCAGTCTTCTCCGATTGGCAAATACATATATTCACATCCTCAATGATCCAGAAAACAATCTCGTTACATCAATTCGGCATTCCCTAACTAACAATCTCTGCTAGACATTGCAGTCTAAGACACAATCGAGCGTGATGACTCCAAGCAACAGAACATGATGAACAGAGAAATGAAATTGAAACTCAAAACACGAGAGGCAAATCAATTTTACTTTGCATTGATGCCACCTCCGGGAGGAAGACCCTCAATGTCTTCGATGGCCAACAGGTGCATCACGTACTGCAACATGGCCGCCTCAGGGGGACTGTTTTGGATGATCTCTGCAACGAATGTCGTACGAGATAAACAAAAACATTAACCATTTTAGCAAAGACTGCTTCGCTGAATAACACTCGCCTTAAATAAATAAACATAAATTATCGAGACCAGAGACGACTTAAAAAGCTAATTATAACATTAATGACTTCTAAAGACCTCGAACACCGCCTTTTTAACTAACTTTACGATATAAAATATTTTTGGGCCGGTCGCACGTGCAACGCACGAGAGGCAGCTTCGATGAAATTAAAAGAATCGAATGTCAACCTTTGACTTTGGTTTCCAGTCTCTTGTTCAACTCCTCCTCACTGGCCTTGGCAGCTTCTGAAACCTTTGGAGCTCCAGGAAATGTCAGCAGTATGATGCTCATGTTGTCGCGACTTCCCTGACGAAGAATTCAAAGCCAAAGCCTAGAGCATGCATTGGAATTTCATTGATGACTAAAATCAGAGTCAGACCTTTGACAGACAAGTGTCAATGACAGAGTTGCAGACAGATTCAAGATTGTCTGTCAGTTGCAGTCTGCTCCTGACGAAGTCGCACAATTCATCATTGGTCATGACGTCCCACACTCCGTCGCAAGCCAAAATGAGGAATTCGTCGTCGTCACATCTCTGCTCCACGAACACGTCCGGCTCGGGGGAGACCAGCTGCTCGCACTCTCCTTTTCCCTGAACATTCTTGTATTCAAAGTCACCCAGAGCTCTCGACACGGCCAGAGATCCGTTCACTCGTTGGATCATGACACTGCCCCCCGCATTTACGATACGTTCTTTTTCAGCAGGTGATCCAGGCTTGTGGTCAAGGGTGGCCGCAGCTACCTGACCGTTCCGAGATAAAACCGCCCTGGAGTCACCGCAGTTGGCTAGATAAATATGGGTTGGTGAAATGAGTGCGCAGACTGCCGTCGTTCCACTCTTGTCCTCTCCGCTCAATGTCTCGGGCAGACGCCTTATTCTCTGGTCTAAACCCAGGAAACCAGTCCTGATGCCAGCCCTCACTTGGTCTTCTGATGGAAGCGATGAGTTATCATCATTGGCGCTAGTCTCATCATCGCTCGTGGATTGTTTCTTTCCAAGAAAATCATCATTTGCTATTATTGAGTTTAAGAGTTCTCCTGAGCAGTAACTAGAGATGCGTGAGCCTGCATGGCCATCAAAAACTGCAAAGTAGGACCAATCTTTTAAACGTCCAGGCAGACTAATTGTTGCCGAATGTGCATCCTCCATTTCGACTCTCCATCCTTGCATGCTACTCACTGCATAGGCAAGACCATTGCCAGAACCTGATTGAACCTGTTTGTCTGTTTTAGGTTTGTCTAAGAAGGCCCCCATTCTTTACACACATCCGGCGAAAATGTTATCAAATATGTAACATAAATGCCGTAAAAATTGTCTGCAAATGTAAATTTAACTTTTATTATTTGGGATATCAATGAATACAATGCCCAATGATCGTGATCGTGTTATATTTCTTTAGATCCTTTACCGCAAACACAAATCAAATTAACGCAAACCCTCGTAAGATTTGGAGTCGGCAGCGGTGCACAATTTACGTCAAACAAAAGCAGAATAATATAATAATTAGTTTTTAAATAAATATTGGCCTCGGATATAATCACAAAAACGAGTTCACATCCATCAAAACTTAACCCAGCTGTAAACAGAGATCCACCGACGCGCTTGCGCCAACGGCTATAAATAGGAATATGTCATGATGTCATTTCTGTAAGTATGGAATAAATTTTGATTGCGCTTTCAACAATTGCAGAGGAAATTTGACGGATAATTTTATTTTAATTGTCAATATAATTTTTATAATTTATTTTTACCCTAATGTCTGCTAGCGATTCCGAATTAACGCGACGGCCGACACTGCACACACCTCGAAGACAGCAGCTAGCGGCTAGCCCGATAAGCGCCAATTTAACAGCTCTCAACTCGTTTATTGAGATTAATAGCTACGATTTAGCAGCTCCTCTCGTAAATGATCCTTCCTAAAGCTTATCAAGATATAGTGGAAGCAACAGAATTCCGTTTATTTAAGTAAAAGGAAATGTTTTCAAGTGAGCATTGTGAGATGGAAAAATCTCTTAGAGCCTACAAGTGATCGTGTAAAACTGTCCGAATTGCAAATGCGTAATTGAAAAGAATCTAAAATAAAGTCGATAGAAAAATCGAGTGAGATATAATAAAAAAAAAACGAATCATAAAATGGAATCGCGTTAAAACCATACACAAAATATCTTCTTGTGACAACCTCTTTCACATCATCTGCAACAACAAAAAACACAATAGTGTCTCTAAATAAAAAATCGAGTTTCTGGTTGGAAACAAATGAACTCATTAGTTTGTATGGAATGGAAACAAATGTTCCTCAAGACAGATTCTCTAATTTCTCCCTTCTCCTGGACATCCAGTCCTCCGGATTAA
Source organism: Whitmania pigra (assembly GCA_021613335.1). NCBI lineage: Eukaryota > Metazoa > Annelida > Clitellata > Hirudinida > Haemopidae > Whitmania > Whitmania pigra. The sequence goes on along the minus strand of JAJTWR010000272.1, from coordinate 905,520 downwards.
AACTCAATTTGCCTGGATTTGTTTTCGAGTTGATTCCCGTGGCTGCCCTCATCGCAGGCTTTTCATCTCTCTTGGAGACTGCCTCATCCTTATCTTTACCCGGAGCATCGGCGATGACCTCTTTGGCCGGAATTGTCGACGGATTCTCTTTCAGGGTTTTCAAGGACGAAAATCTGGAAGCAGTCTGGACCTGGGAATCGTCCACCTTTGTTGGTGTTGATTCTCTTATACTCATTCTGGCTTTTGGTGCCGGACTGAATTTAGAAAAGTTGCTTTGGCCTTCAGTGCAGACAGAACCATTCTTACCGGTTTCGGACGCCCCCGGCGAGGTTTTGAACGGTTCTGGCGGAATAACTTTGGGTTGGAGAATTGGCTTGTTTTCTGATTTCTTGGTAAAATGTGGAGCTATTGAGTTCTGTGTAGTTGTTGATGTCGTTGTTGGTGGATCCAACTTTGGAGATAACGTTTTTTCCTCGATTTGTGGCTTCGGGACTTGGCTAGGAGCGGCAAACTTTCCCGTCTGAGAAAGAGCTTGTTTTGCCTTTGAATCGACATTTTGTTCCTCGCCAGACCTGCTCTGAGGAACGTTCTTAGAGGCTTTCATTCCGAACCTTTGTCTCGCACTTTCAAATGCCTCCGACGTACCGGTATGCTCGGCAGGTTTTAAAGACACGGACGCATCGAACTTGACAGGAGGACTTTTGGTCGTGGATGAATGATCCAAATTTGAGGTCTCGCACGTAGCATTGGGTGTTGGCTTGAGGAACTTCTTGAATGGCGGTTCGGAGATTTTGTCCGGTTGTCCCGCACCGAGATGTTTTTCATCGAGTTTTTTGAGAGGTGGCACCTTGCTGGGTTTGTTAGGAAGCACGGACTCTCCAACGGTTTCACCGGTGCTTTTGACTTCAGGACTTTTATTTTCAGGGCTAGATTTATTCCTCTGATCGTCACCATCTAGGTTCACAGGTGGTTTTGATGCTTTTGGCAGATTGAAGGGGACAGATCCCTGCATAATGAATCTGCTCTGCGGTCTCTTGTTGTTGAAAATCAACTCCTTCTCTGCGTCCTTTTCTGGTTTCGTCGGAGGAGACACTTTTGTTTGCTCAGTGGGAGTGGAATTGGTCGAGCTTTCCTTGGAAGGAAGGGATTGTTCTGGTGCCCTCGTTTCCGCTTTTACAATGTTCTGCTGGCCGATCTGACTCTTGCTTGCAGCCAGATCTATTTCAGCCACTCTCTGTCAAAGTAGCAGAAATAATGTTCTTGCAGCTGCAGCACTTTTGAGTCAAGTTAAAAATTTCGTAATAAAATTATTGTAACTCCTATGACTAACCTCTTTCAAGACAGGGTTCTTCTCCAACGACGTGCCGTGCAACGACAGCGTCTTGCCGGATCGAGGCTTTTGATCGACGTTTGGAGATTCTGGTTCCTGTGCAGGAAATGCTTCCTCTTTTTTGGCAAGTTTGAACGAAACATTCCTCTTGGGCTTCTGAGGAACAGTTTTGGGTTCGCCGGTGCTCGTAGGTTCTGAGCCTTTCGCGACCTCCGCATTCTTCCGGGCGTCGGGGATCTCAAAGTTGGCAATCGTTTTCCTTCTTGCTTTTTGAATTTCAGCAATTTCAGGGAGGAGAGCCTTGTTCCTCTTCAAGTGTTGATTCAAAACTGGTTTGTTGGGAAGGCAGTTCTCAACAGGTTTTGTTTCTTCTTTAACAGTCCCTGAGGAAAAAAAAGTGTCCGTCGGAATCAATGACTCGGACGCAGCCAATTCGGGAATTGTTCAGAAGTTACGTACTCTGAATTTCTAATCATGCTAAACATGTTAGTAATAAAAACTAATGATACTAACAATATTTTATTGATTTATCAATTACTTGGCTAAAATTAAAATTAAATAAGAAAAGAAACTAAAACTACCAGTTGGAGCCTCCAGATTTTCCACACTAATGCATTTAGAGAAGACCTCTAGCTTAGAAGCACTGCCTCCAATAGGAACATCAACCTGATGGAGTAGTTATTATCAATTGAAATCAATCAACATCAATCACACTGCTCAAGTTATTATCAATTGAAATCAATCAAAATCAATCACACTGCTCAAGACATGGCCTTAGAAAGTCACCTGCACATTGATTTGCCTGTAAACGGTAGGAGGTCGTCTGCCTTTTGGTTTCAAATCCTTTCGGTGAAGAGCCGCCCTGTGGTCGAGGTTGTCCTGACCCCTCGGCACGCGGTTCAAATCCACCTTCGGGACGAGATTCGTGGGACCTGGAGAAGACGTATTATTTCTTGGAACGCTCGTCCGTCTCGTACGGATAGAAAGGTGTCGATGGACACCAAGAAAGTGACAATGATGATGACATTCTTTGACAATTTTGACGACGGCAAACTGAACAACTAACCTTCATTGCACATGTTGTCGTCGTTCGACACGTCACCCTCCTCTCGGCGTCGGGCGACAACAAAGTCCTGAAACGAATTCAAAGACAGCAATCCATCAAACCAAGTCATTCGACAAGAATTTCATGAACGCAACACGATCGCTCAAATAAACTCAATTATATCTCCACTGCTCGTACAGTAATGCAGGTTGCTCTTACAATTGTTGCAACAAGCAAGTTGCTGTTTCACACTAGACTTGCACTTCACAATGCTTAATAATCAACAGCGATACTCTAACGAGCAGACGCCAGTCTCTTCTTTTCTGGGGCCTATGAACACCTTATCTCATCTCGAGTGGCACTTCCTCGACATCCTGCAAAAACACGTTGCCACTGCGTAGCATGCGAATTCGTGATGAGACTTGAAAATAAATCACAAGAGTCGTTCTTTCTAATTCCAGGAGTCATCTCACAAAGATTATTTATCATTTAATTGCTGGTCAATTAACGTAATTATTTATCATTTCATAGACAGAGTTAATTGGCGTAATTAATTTCTTCGCTTGACCAGATGACATCACGCTCGATAACGAATTAACGGCAGATAAGCCGACCTTTGCGATAGGCAACGTTCGGCACTAACACGCACCGTACATGCACGCGCACGCAGACATAAACAAGCCGTACAATCTTCCTACAGAAATAAACAAGCTCAATCAACTCGCTTCTTTGGGAACTTCTTTTCTGTCCTTCTCTTCGTCATGCTTCGTTTCCATGGGGACCTCATTGGCGGAGACTTCGAAGTCGAGCTGCGAAAACGACGCGGAAACGTTGGTCGGCGACCAAAAAAGTCGCGCGATGATTTTTTTTCATTCGCTAACCTCGGTCGCGAGACATTCCGTGCTCTTGAGCAGCTTGCTGACTTTCATCTCCTTCGGCTTCAAGCATTCGTTCGACGACGCCCTGTGATTCTTGTGTGAGAAAAATTGACAAAAACCACTTCAGTTTGTAGTGTGATTTGTTTAGCTGCCTTTTAAATAATAATTTGTGGCCTCATGCCATGAAAATGTTATTGGCTTGCGTGAGGCCTAGCCTGAGAATTTCATTAAATAAAAAAAAAAAAATAAATGACAATAATAATAATAATAATAATAATGATAATGATAATAATAAACAATGCGATAATAAGTAAAAGTCTAATTCAAGGAAAAAATACGCACCGAGTGCTTGCTCAAAATGGAGGGCAAATCAATATCGAACCACTTACCTGAATGTATTGGGGCATCGACAACGTCTGAGTGCATTTGACCTTCTGGTCCCCATCCGACTTCGAACTGAAGACGTTTTCTGCAGAGGCGCTCTTGGCTTTAGAGTCGCCGATCTTTGGGCTGGGTCTGTCGAATTCGGAAATCGTGCCGATTACCACATTTAACACATTTAGTCGCAACCAACTGGCAAAGAAATTAATAACGACGAACGAGCAGGTAATAAATAATGATATACATATTAAAAACAAATAAATCGCATTAAAATTAAATTAGTAAACAAATTATCGTCGTGAAATGACAAAAGTCGCACTACTCACTCCTCCGTCGGCGTGACGATCTTCGGAACTGCGGAGCTAGACTCTTCCGACCCTGACAGCCTCTGGTTTTTCCCGAAGACGTTTCGCAATCTGTCGAACGGAGAAAATGACTTTTTCTTCTTTGGCACCTTCGTCTCGCAGGGGACTGAAACGAGCGATGAAAATTGATGAAAGGTATTTCAAAGGTGTTGATTTTATTGTTTAAAGTATAATATTATTATTATGATAATAATAATAACAACATCTTTTTATACTGTTTGAATGTACCAATTATAGTGTTTTAATGTACTAATTTATAATTGTTTGATTATACAAATGATATTGTTTGATTACACTAGTTATGTTGATTGAATGTACGAATTATACCCAAGATGCATGTAACGATTACTTATAAAAAAAATTACAGTAAAATTGAAGTTCTTCAAAAAGTCAAGTTTTTTTAAACAAGAAGAAATTTTGTCGATTAAAATTAATTAATTATTAATTATTTGTTCATAAATTATTCATTTACAAAATATTTAGGTCGAATCGCATAAGGCACGAAGGATGTCTCATCGTTACTTAGAATGGTTCACTCATCGAACTCTTTTGAAGTGATACTTTCGTCTTAACCACGTCATAATCACAAAACAACTTATCTAAAAGTGCCTCTTCAAATGTCACATGTGTTCGCAGTCCAAATCATCTTAGTTATGTAAAGAACTTTAATCAAATGAATAAATAAGCTTTCTTATTTTGTATTATTTATTTATCTTATTTATTTATTTCCCTTTCTAATTTTATTATTTTTGCCAAGAATTGATCACAAGTAGAGTTAAATGAAAATTTTAATTAATTAACTGCATACAAATGTGACATAAAGCGAGGGTAATTGTCCAATCATGTGCATAATTATTGCAACTGCAATTTTCAAAATATTTTGAAATCAAAAAAGTTGAGGAAAAAACCCCAATAATATGATTGAAATAACAAATTTACCTAATAATTCATTCGCTCAATAATTCACTCATTCAAGACTTTACATTGAAAGGAATCAATAAGGAGGCTCATGCAAATGGATTACACAAGCTTAGTAATAATAATAATAACAATAACAATAATAATAATAATAATAATAAGCAAGCCTATTGAGACTGTCAGAGCACAAACATTTCGTATCAGGCACGAACAATGTCTACCGATCAGGCTGAAAGTATGTGTTGGCACATATGCGCTTGTGCACGTGACAAGTTTCAAGATCATGACAGAAGCTTTGCTAACGTCGAAGTCATTTGAATCTTTTCATTTTCCTGCATGGATGCCACGTCAGTCGCAAGATTTAATCTTCCAAAATGGAGCTTGACAATAGCAATAATTTTGCCCTCAAGGCCGTAAGACAACCAGATTTGAATTAATCTGCTTGACAATAGAAGGCGGAATACTGTACAATGTTTCAAAGAAGAACTACAGAAAACTCGGCTCATGACATTCACAAAAACTCAACAACGAAAAATAAAGCCATTTTTGGAATTCTTTTTTGACGTCTTTTAAACATCCACTTTTAAGAGCATGGATATTATTTTTATCATGTTACATGACAAATCATTTAATTGACATCATTGCTGAATCAGTATCACAAACCTGAATTGTAAAACGCAGGCATCATAGAACTCGCTGTTGTTGAGAGGGTAAGTGGAAGATTCGTTGGCTTTTTTGACAAAGAAGTCATTATTTAAACTGTTTCAGAAATACGTCCAAGAGAGAGATCAAGACCATAACAAATCCAAAATAGTGGATTCAAATGTAGCCTGAAATTTGAGAAAAACAACATTTAAACCTACTTTATCCTTCCAGTAAATTCAAAGTTTCTAATAAGCAATTGATCGGTCACATTTTTAAAATCAATGGCTGATCGAGATCTTTTAACTATCGTAAAAATCAAATCAGATTACTCTCGGTTTAATATAGACAACAAACCACATTGCCATTGATACACAAGATCCACGGCAAAAGTTTCAATTAAATGTTCAAATACTTTAAACGTGGTGACACGCCGATTCAACAAAAATTAAAAAAGTAAATTCCACATATAACAACAAATCCACTAACCGCTAACTTGAAATAGCAAGGGCAGCAATAACAGACGATATGAACAAGATTACATAATTTTAAACAAACTCCGTCCAGCGAGAGCGAACAGTCTCTTATCTTGTTGACAAAGCCGCCGACGACAAAGTATAACAACCAGCTAATTAACTATTAACTCTATTGCATGCCAACGTAAATGCAGAGTATTCAGAACGAGTAATTAATTGTCTAATTAACCCGGTAAAAACGAGTCACTTTTACCTAATATTTGGAGATAAATTCGAGAGCAACTTGATCTCAAAAGGCAAGCAATCGGAGGTTGTGTGACTTTACTACCTCGGCATTTTAGCCGACATCAAAGCTGTTCTTATGAGTGCTTCTTTGACGCCTTTGACAAGCGAGTGCTTGTACAACTTGATAACATATCAGATACTGGTTAGCCTGCAAATCTAGTTGTTTTTTCTCCTGTTAGAGCCCTTGTTACGGTTTTATAAGACAAAAAAAAATAAAATTAAAAACGATTTGGTCACAGGTTTGCGTACGAGCACAAAAGCTGCTCTAAAGTCACGAAGCAGTCAACGAAATCGTCTTCTTCGAGGCCGTATTTTTTGTACTGATGAACGTAGGCCCCTGACGTGAACATTTCCCAAGCTCTGTCGACGACCCTGTTAAACTGCGACATCGGATAGCAATCGTTGCTCAAGAGAAGTGCTGACTTGTCCATCTTACAGAACGGCTTGCTGTGAGTTTTAACATTGAATCCGCCGGGATTGAAAGGCGGATAGCAATGAATTGTTTTGAAATACTGATTCCTTAACTCGTGCTGGTTCAGTTCCGAAGAATCGGAGCCTCTGCACACGAGAAGATGTGCGAATGATTTCTCTCTTCTCAATTCAAACGAGTATTTCGTCTGCCACTCTGCATCTATAAAATAGATTTCCCATTAACTATATGTTGACTATAACTATATACAATTTACATCTCAAGCTCTAACAGCATTTAGTCAAAATATCTTTCTCAAACTTAATTGCTAAAATATAAATTTAGCAGGTCGAATTAATTACCGAATTTGTTGGGATCGTATTTCGAAACCGAATTCTTCTGCAAATTCTTGAGTATTGCAGGCCAATGATAAGTCGTAAAGTCGAGAACCTCGTCCGAAACCACGGGAGCCATGGCCGTCGAGAGCATCTTGTACTCGGCATGCGGAGTTAACAGACTCACGACGTCATCTGATCAAATGATAGGAGCGTGCTCGGTAACTTGGTAATGACGCGACAACATGAGGACAACAAAATGGACTCGAAACCAACTCAATGGGTCTGAAGAATGTGGCCTGGAAGATGAAGTTGGCAGAAGAGCAAAGGCCAGCTGCTTGCACAGGATCTGATTCACGTCGGAGAAGGATACCTGGAAAACATTCGACAAAAACGGCTGACGCATTTTGATAACAAAAGGCTTAATTGCTTAATTGATTAGTAGTTAACTGATAAGCGTTTTAAGTAATTATCCATGTTTAATCATTATTGAACATCTTTTGATTTACTAGTAATTATTTTAGTTATTTTAAAGTCTTTCGAGACCTTTTTGACAGAAGGCCAAGATGCGCACATCTTGTGGAGCGAGTCGTTGTCGAAGGCAATGATGGCGTCTGCCGACTGATAGACGTGAGCCAATGAGAGGACGGCATTTAGGTTCTGAACTGCCACTTCGCCCGATGAATAAGGCCAAACGACCTTCGAAAAAGCAATTACATGTAATTGTTCACAAAATCCATTAATTCAACTCAGAAAGCCATTTAACAGAATTTTATAAAATTCATAAGAAAATTTAATAAAAAACAACTTATAAATGCACTTAACAAAAGAAATACAGAATATTAATAAGGACTACTTGGTTAGCAATGATGGAATGATGATAGTGATCCTTCAAGTGGTCAGTGAGGTAGGATCCAGCCCCCGAGCCTGTGCCCCCTGCCAAACTCATCAGGACGAGGAAGCCAGACAGCCTTCGTTTGCAAACAAAAGTTAATTCCATTGCAACGTTAAAAATGCATTTTTGAATCTAACCTTAATGACAGAAAATAGTTATTTTAAAATTAAAACATTAAAATCATAAGACAGAAGTTTAACTATATTTATTTGATAATGATGATTTTGCCATAGTTTAATGACCTTACTAAATACTGGTTAGCCTGATTAATAATTAGATTAATTAATGATTAGTCTTTAAGAATTGGATTACAAATATAAACCTAATGAAATTTCAAGAGCACATTGTGTCAACCTATCACACTGTTCTGCCTGCCTTCTGACAGCCTCTTCAAATCCTACACTGATCCTGGGTCCGTAACTGCAATAACCGTGCGCCCAGTTGTTTCCTGATCCGTGTTTGAATGAAATCTATAAGCGACCACGTTAACATTTCTGAATTCTAAGATAATATTTTTAATTATGTAATTGTGAAGATATACAGAGACAATGTTATCTATGAGTTCTCTAAGCCTTAAATAACCAATAGGGACCTGGCTGTTGGGGTCATAGTTCCACTTGCACTGTTTTCTGACGTGGTTGACAACTTGTGAGATCACTTTGTGCTCCGAATCCACTAGCACTGAACGTGCTGCATAATCTGACTTTGAATCTTTATTTTCACAGGTGTTGAAAAATATTTCAGCACAAGCACTGTTGAAATCGCCATGCTGCTTTTTGTTTTTACCAAGACATTCATCAGAAATAACAGAAAACAGACTGCTTCCTATCTGATTACCACACTGTCCCAACTGAATTGTTATTATAGACATGTTTCTTTCAATTCCAAAGTAGGTAAAATGAGAAGCTATGAAAATATGTTTCACACATTAACAAGCACATTAAATATAAATAAATATTGAACTAACAATTAAAGAGTTTTCGTTAACAGCAGCTTTCGAGCTTCACCTTACACATACATCTAATAGACTGTTTGATCAGTACTCTTGCTAAAACTAAACGATAATTGTATATTGTCGACTAACTTATAACATGACACGCTTTTTTAAAATCAGACATTTGTTAAAAATAAAACACTAATTAAAAAGTTTATTTCACACCGCCAATGCTAATAACAACACAAGATAAAAGTTAATTTATAGATATAACGATATAGATATATCTTAATTGTATTTTACTGATAAGATTACCAAGATCGTTGTTAAAATTTAATAACATGGTTGTTATGCTAAAAGATATTCTAATTTTAATTAAAATTATAAACATGTAAAAACAAGAAACTGTGTCGACCATGACCAGGTTACAATTCAAAACCTCTCATACAAATTGTTTATTAATAACCTTCTCATCAATAACGTTGAAAATTGAAAGAATGATTGTAGATAGTTACCTAAAAGTAGTGGACCTGGAAATTTACTCTAAGACGGGAAGCGTTCCTTGTCTGAAAGAACGGATAGATTACTGCGAGATGCAGAAAACAGAATCAGATTGATCAGTCAGCCGAAACTAACATTGATTAATCTCAAGCATCAATCACTCCATTCTGACAGCCACATTCAATTCAAGCAACAGAGGTCAATCAGAGATTCGTTTTCAGCGGCAGTCGACCAGAATTTACAATGGATTACAATGTTCTTTTTACGTTGCATTGGTGGTGGTCTCGCAAAAACATTAAGATATGAATTAAAGAAAAGCTTATTAATACATGCCTCTGAGCGACGGTAGCCATGGGGACTCGCGATGCCAAATGGAAAAGATGGAAGGAGAGAGAGCGATAGCTTCGAAAAGAGGGTTCCTCTTCATGTTTGACGAAGCATTTTGCATTCTTTTGAGCATCGGTTGTTGTGGACATTTCAGATAAACTCCATCCGACTTTCTTCAATTTTCTGTCTCAATCTCCAGAGGTTTGTTACGTTTTGATGTTTTTGCATTGTTTTGCATTGTTTTATTTATTTATTTTCTTTTATATTACATCCAGCTTAGTCAGCAATTCATGTATTGTTGTGTTTCTTGTCATATTGCTTTTTAAAATCATTGACGTATTGTTTTAATTACGTTTTAATTATATTTTATTAATGATCATTGAACATTATCTTTGACGAATTCCACCGAGTCGAAGAATGTATTAACAATTTATTTGTTTAAAAGACTTCCGAATGCAAGCTCTAGCTGACTTTAATTAATTACGGATTTTTAAATTTTACTAAGCACTAAAAATGCGATGCAGAAATTACAGAAATGTCTTTCAAACTCCCAAGATCTCTCAAAATTTTTAAATCTCTAAATCTCAAAATTTTCCAACATTCGCGAATAGAAACTATAAAACTTTTGAATTAAAATTCGATTTCTTCAAATTAAAAGATGCGCCTGTAGTCGGTCAAGATGGACGGATGGTCCTGATGATGTTTCGAAAGAATACATCGTCGTCGTCGTCGTCGTCGACATTGTTGGAGACATTAAAAATAATGAGGCGCACGTTCCGAAGTTCTGGAAAATTTCATTTCTTTCACTCTCATTCTTTCCCAATCAACCTTTCCGTCGCGAACCCAAGAGTGATGACTTGCCGGGGAAGTGAACAACAGGTCCTTTGACCTTTGACAAACTTTAACTCTGGTTAGGTCAAATGTTTCAGGAGATGATGATGATGATGATGATGGCGACTTGATGGTGGAGTTGATGATGATGATGATGATGATGACGGCGACGACTATGATGAAGACGATGCTACCAAAAAACAAAAATTACAAATTCTGTAGCAGCAGTAACAATGCTTGTTAATATGCCCGAACGCATCATTATCATAATCGCAGACATTAATTTCCTGGCACGTTCGAAGACCACGGCGTAGCAATCAAGTGCACCCGTGAGGAGTTTTTAAACGATGCCGTTCATTCAAGTCCCGAAAACAAAGCACAATGGAGGAGGACGAAGTCGACGATGACATTGATGATGATGGTGATGATGATGACGGCGGTGATGATGATGATGACGATGATGATGATGATGATGATGATGATGATGATGATGATGATGATGACGATGACGGCGATGATGATGATGATGATGGCGATGATGATGATGACGATAATGGCGATGTTGATAATGATGTTGAAGAAGCTAGCGACATAGCTCCAAAAGCTCTTTTCAAGCCGACATTACTTTTCAGACATAACATCATTTTGATTCCTTTTGCGAATGCATCGTAGAAACATGAATAAATACTGGTAAGATCCAGAAAGAACGGATGAACAGGAACATTAAGCGGCAAACAGGACCTACTGATAAGGACCAAGATTTCGGTTTAGCGATAATCTCCAGTGGCCGCCAGTCAATTGCATACTCCAGACACGCGGTGAGCATTGCTCACGTGATCATGGGTTTTTCCGGGCCTTTCCGGTCGGAAAAATTTAATCCTGAGTTACTCCGATTTCGGATCCAATTGGCGTTCGTGCGGGCTTCATTATCTTAATCACGCGTCGCGTGAGATTCGCAGATTCCCTCTTCTCATTGGTTGCTTTTGTTGTTGTTGTTGTTGCTGTTCTTTCTTTGCTCGGTCGTTTATTTTTGGACGGCTAGCGAATGTTATGTTATAATAGAATTATTCGTTATGCATTAGTTATTGTTGTTGATGTTGTGATAATGCCCGTCGTCGTCGTCGTCGTCATCGTCTTTCTTGTCAACTTGTTTCTACTACAAAAGTAGGTCGTAGTTGATGGTCAACATTGGTCAATCGTCGTGAGAGGTCCACAGGCGCAACGATACGTAACAGAAGGAAGATGTATTCGTGCGCCGAATAATGATGCCATGAGTCTCTGACGCTTGTTTATCGATGGAAAAGTAGTTCCGATATTAAGAAGGATTAGGGTAATGACGGTCGTAATGAATTATAATGATGGTAATATAAGCATAACATACTTTATTATTGTTCGATTATACTATTTCAAAATAATATAAAATAAAATATAATATAATAGCTATAATAATCATTATTATTCGACTTCCATTAATACTCCCGTTTAATAATTCATCCGTTGTTAATGTCTTTTGGCAATTATGATGTATTATATTTAGGTCTGTGAGTGATTATGGAAGAAAATTTTTCAATGTTTTAAGGAATAATTTTTGCTCTTTCTTTGTAAAATTATTTGTGATGATGATTACTATTATTTTATTTATTTATTTTATTATTACTGCAATTACATTAGTCCAAGATTAACAGAGGGACATGAACAGACTTCCTCATCAACTTAAAGGAAGCTTGTTGAAGATGGTTCTTGTGTGGCGGATGATGATTGGTGGGTGGGAAACAAAATTAAGGGTTTAATGATAGGATGATGATGATGATGATGATGATGTCGATTAAGATGATGATAATGATGATGCTGATTAAGATGACTACGACGATGATGACGCCATCTCAGGCGACATCATCGCCAATCTGGAGTTTAATGGCGACAATTTATCATCCAAGCAGACCTCCAACGAAGCTAATGACGCTCGCAAAAGCATACGACGACAAAACGGAAGTCGCCCACGACACGTGACGAGGCCCGACCGACCAATGATTAAGCGAGGCACCGATCACGAGGTCTTTCTGCTGGATGTGGTGTGATTGAGTGGACCGACGGATGGAGATCCCGGGTTAACTGCCGCCCGTTCACGGAGGAGTGAACACACGGATACGCTGTTGATTTCGTTGTCTCCTTATCATTCGACGCGCATCGCTGATTCGACTCTCTGAATAAATCACTTTTCCAGCGTAAATCAATTCTTATCTATGAGATGATGGAGAGGCAGACGACTCCAGACGGAGTTGGTGCGTTTCGGATGACCGATTAAATAGGAGGGGTCGGTGCGAGGGTCGGCATCATTCATGCGTGGAAGAGGGACATGAAATTTTCATTTCACGCTTTGGTGGACATTCAGATCGCATCCTAAAAGCACGGAAATTCCGTTTACTAAATGCTTTCTCTTTGGAATGCCTGGATAAATTTAAATATGAAAATTTAAATATAAATATATTCAATAAGTTATTTGTGTTATTTTTATTTATTTTTATTTTTCTAGCCGATTATAATATTATTATTTATAATAAGTAATTGAATATAAATATATTTTAATTCCTTTTAGTTTCAGATTCGAGCTTGGCCAACCAAAGACTAAACCTTTTTCAATGGTTGCATTTGGCATTGTCCCAATTTTACACACCCTTATTCAGACTGCTCATCTGCTGCCATCGCCACCAGCACCATCATCATCATCATCATCGTCATCATCATCATCATCGTCATCATCATCATCGTCATCATCATCATCATCATCATCATCCTCATCCTCATCATTAGCATCAGCATGGAGTACCGTATTATCAACATTGCCATCGCCACTGCTCGCTGTTAATGCCAGCGGCAACATCCTCACAGAGATTTTAATTCTCAATAATTCAACCACCATGACAACGACACCGAACATTAACTCGACAGAGAAGAGTCTCGGTCGTCATGACAACGACGTTCCTACCAACAACAACGACAATTACAAGGGTCCACAAAAACAACAACAACAGCAACAGCAACAGCAACAACAACAACAGCTTCCTCCATTAAGGCGTTCCAACACTGCCGAAGAACAGAGGACCAGATTTTCTGGATTCAAGAAGATCAGGGATGCAACACAGGTGAGAGACCAATTATCGGGATTTTCGTAGTTGACGACGCCCTGCTCGTTGCTAAGCAACGATCGATTTAAGTTGATTTAACAAATTATTCTAATATTGTATAGTTATAAAGTTATTAATAATAGATAATAATAAAATTAATATTAAAGATGATAATAATAACAGCAACACATATAATGATGATTAAATTATAATAATATTTACATAATATATAAATTTTGTAAATAGGAATTGTATAAATATTATAACAATATTTATTATAATTATAGTCCTCATTTCACACAGTAATAAAGTAAATAATAATAACAATAATAGTAATTATAAATAAATTGATATTGATATTAATATAAATAGTTAATTAACAACAAAAAACACAGATTATCTCAACTTATCAGCGATCCACGGGCTCAGAACTGCAGATGTACGTCTTGTTCCACAGTCTCATAATGCTGTCTGCCACGTCCCTCATGACACTGGCCATTGTTCTCCTTGTGGCAGGACTCAGGAAAGCCATCGTCAACAAGAAGAAACAGCTGAGGAGTAACGCTTACGAGCAGGTTGTTGTTGCGTTTGTTAGAGACTTTGTGGGGGCGGTCCTTAACTTTCATACTTAAGCATTGATTGGCTGGCTTAATTTGTAAAACCTGTCATAAATACGAAACAATATGGGTGCCAATTTTATGACATGGACAGAGCTTAAGTGAATGAATGAAGTAGTGAATGAGCAGGAAATATTTTTCTGTCATAATTAATTTCCCAAGAATAGATTATTTATCTTTTTGATCAGTTGAGTGAATGATTGTCTGATTGGATGAACGAACATGCCCATCATCATCGCTTGGTAACACGAAAGATTTCTGTCGTAAGAAATTAATAGCAATAGGTGCTTATCCGATGTTCTTAGGTAATGGATGGATGGATGGATGGATGGATGGATGGATGGATGGATGGATGGATGGATGGATGATGGATGGATGGATGGATGGATGGATGGATGGATGGATGGATGGATGGATGATGGATGGATGGATGGATGGATGGATGGATGGATGGATGGATGGATGGATGGATGGATGGATGGATGATGGATGGATGGATGGATGGATGGATGGATGGATGGATGGATGGATGGATGGATGGATGGATGGATGGATGGATGGACGGACGGACGGACGGACGGACGGACGGACGGACGGACGGATGGATGAAGGTCCACTGAGATGAAATCCAAATCCTTCCAAGGGTGTTTGCATAGAATCAAATAAACGAACATAGTGTCGATTTCTTCCTGTCAACATCCTTCACGCCAGATTGAATCTTTTTTGTACAAACAAACACAAATTTACAGCATTTAAGTTTTTATTTCAATTAAATAAAAATACTGACATCAAGCAGATGCAACAATTTAAAATAAATGAAGATAAAACCGCTAGACTAATGTTTCGAAAGTAAATGAATTACTCATAGTTTATCAACTAATATAATGAATAAAACTTGATCGAAATATAGAATTAATTTACGCAGCTAATTGAACAATTAGTTTCAAGCTAAGACACCATTATGACATTATCATGTAAAATTCCATTATTCCACAAACATAAAGATATTAGATATGCTATTCATCATCTATTAAATTTATGTTTATTTAAGTTTCATTGAACTAAATTAAAAATTAACTACAAAAATAAACATGTTTAAAAAAAAATAAATTTAAAAATTTAAATTTAATTTTCATCGCAGATCGAGAACATCTCCTCAACTGTGGAGAAAGAAAGCATCAACAGCTATCGAGAGAGAAATGCGTACATTGAAGAATTCGATATTATTTAACTGACTTCATGATTGATATTTAATTTTTGTGATGAAATTATAAGTTTCTGATTGTTTTACTTCGATCATTGTCTGTGTTTTGTGATTTTGTGCCCGCTTAATTTTCTAATTATCTGCAAGACATTATCGTTTATGGATTTAATTAATTTGACAAATGATTTGAAGATCAACGCTGAGGACAATAAAGAAACTTAAATTTTAAAGTGAATTGAATTTCATCTTTCTGAAAATATAGGAATTATTATGATAAATGTAATAAATACATGGTCCGCCTATTTTTGGTGGTCCGCCGGGTTTTAAACGCTTTTTTTTTCTTTTCCAGGTAATAACAATAGCATGATGACGCATGATTTGATAATTTAGTAGTAAGATATCACGACTGTCACATTATTGTTATTTTGAAACTAAAAATAGAACCCACAATATCACAATAAGGTCTCTCTGCTATTGTCTCCACCCCTTCTTCTCAAAGGGGCGGTTCTGAATAGAACTAATTATAGACTTAAATCCTGTTGCACTACCAAAACATTTGAACGAATTAACTACAAGCAAATACATCCATTTGTGAACTAAACAACTACCTAATAGAACCAAAATAGGGCACCTATTGAGTTCTGCTCGCAACAGCAGGAAGTTTCAAAACACTTTCTATAATTCTAATCTTTCAATAAAATAACGAAGTTTTCGAAATCTTATTTGAAAATGTAATTAATTATTTAGTTGGGCTTCC
Organism: Whitmania pigra; assembly: GCA_021613335.1. Lineage (NCBI taxonomy): Eukaryota > Metazoa > Annelida > Clitellata > Hirudinida > Haemopidae > Whitmania > Whitmania pigra. The sequence continues at coordinate 889,265 of JAJTWR010000272.1, read as the reverse complement.
AAAGCGATAATTGATAAGTTATACATTTAGGTATTGTTTTAGTATTATTATATAATTGTTGTTATTATCTAAATAATGCAAGTTATTATTTGATTTATTTAATTATTTAATAGTTGTCATAATTATTCCAGCAATCATGAACTTTTAATAATATTATTATAATCAAGGAAAACTGTCGATAATTATTGTGATTAATAGGGTCAATTCTGTGTAGGATTAGCAGGATTAAGAGTTTTAGAATAATAAAATCGACAAATTATCAAACTCCTTAAATGTGTATGCACGTGTCTGAAAAAGTCCAATACGCCTTTCACCTTTTTAAATGTCAACTTATTGCCAGACATGCAATGTGTAGCATAATGTAATTTGTAAAGGTGTTGCGTGTCGCTTTTTTTGTTTAGAAAAATAGTGTTTAATAAAAATAGTGTTTAATAAAAATACATTTCACAAAAACATTTAAACACCAGCAAAAATTAAATCAAATAACTCGCTAGTCAGCCAGACCGATTCTTCATTGAAGGCAGAATTAGAAAATACAGGACTATATTCATGGGCGTCACCTATAAAGAGAAGGGAGTTATTGTAGTTGCGATTCTCTGGTGACACAAAAGAATTCTTTAGAAAAGATGTTTTAAATGACATTAAATTGTCAGTCTTAATGAGTTATTATAAAATTATGCATTTATATGCCAATTAAGGGTTTTTAATCCTCTAAATGAACTAATCATTCAAGTTCTATGTCGATTTTGTTCGAAATATGTCCTAATAAAATCAACTTTTGGGTGACAAATAACAACATTTTTCGACAAATCTTTGTGGTGCGTGGTAAAATGAATTTTGTATAAGTATAAGTACAAGTATTGTTTTGAGCTAAAAATTGAAATTGTAATCAAATGTAATTAAGCCAATTAAGGAGCCCAAAAAACGATTTTGAAACGGTTGAGCGATTGGTCTGATTGTAAAAATAAACACTATACAATGAGAGAAAACAAAAGATAAGTGAACCAGTAAAAGAGTAATTGTACTTCATATGCATAGCGTCAGAAGCGGTTCTTGAAATCATTTTGTGGTAGTGCAGGCTGGGTTTCGAACACGACACATTACGACTGTTGCATTCGCGTAACCTGCAATGTAAAACGTTCTATTTATAAATATAATATAAAATCATAACAAAAAATTTAAAAATTGAAGGTAGAGCAAGAAAATTAAGAACTATATATATTCATGGGTGTAGCACAGAAAGTAAAGGGAGTTGCTGTAGTTTTTGAGAGTCTTAAAGTGACACAAAGGTATTCTTTAGAAAAGAAGTTATTAATGGCTTTAGGTAGTCGTCAGTGTTTATGGTTTCAAAATGAACTATATATAAGTTAAGAGTTTTTAGACTACTATGAGTCTATGTATAAATGATAAAATATTTAAATAAATTATATATATATTACAATGTCGATTTTGTACGTTTTGTTTCCTAATAAATATAATGATGATAATTATAACAACGAGACCTTTTCGGAGCCCAATAACCGGTTGGGAGGCGGTTGGGTGATTGGTCTGATTGTGGGAAGTTTAGTGGCTTTTGCCCTTCCTCTGCTCATTATCATTCACTTACCAGGTTTGAATATATGATTTGTAGGATTTTAATTAGTTAGATAATAAATAAAGTAGCATGCAATGTCCTGAGCACCGTCAGAGAAGGCTCCATTTGGCCTTTACTACCTTTTAACACTTTTTAATCCAACTAGTTAGAAATAGTTAACGGAAAATTCATGTATTCTTTTCATGCTAACTCTTCGACTAATAAATAATTAATTATTATTAAAAGTATATTTTTAACTATTTAATTTTAACGTTTAATCATTTAAATGAATTCATGCAGAGTCTTCAGCGGAAAGAAATCCCACTTTTACAACTGCTAGCAACGAATTTTAAACACTTCACACTAACAACTTTAGAGTCATAATACTTTATTGGTTTTATTCGATAAAATTAATCTATAATTTATTCAAATATTTTATCATTTACACCTTTCATACAGTTAATATTTTAATATTTACGCATGGATTGTAAGCACACATTTCAGATCTTTAGCTCCATTCGCTCGAGTTGTTCAGTTTCTTGGGGCAAAGTCGGCTGTGCGGATGTTAAATTCACCATTAACAGGTTTTTAAACGTTTTATTTTCATTTTTTTTATAACAGGGTCACAAACAACTCTAAAAGAATTATCGACTTTGGCTTCCTCCACAGCAACAACAATTCCTATGACTACAACCACTGGTAACATATTACGATGTTATTGATCGGTAAATCGATAACTGTGCTGTATCTTTACGACTACGTTCGTTTATTGCTATAACTAAATGAGGGAGGAATTGGAAGGAATATCTAACCTAACAATTAAAGATATTGAACATTATATTATTTTAATAATAAAGCTAATTATACAATAATAAACCTAATTCTCAAATTTTCAATATCACCGCAACAATACGTTTGTAATTAAATTTGTAATTTACACTTTATAATTTATTATTATTTATAGAGTTGCAAACAACTTCAACACTACTATCGACTTCGGCTTCCACAACAGAAACAACAACAACTCTTGTTACGACGACAGCAGGTACCTATTGATTCCCTGACTATTGCGCACACTGGAAATTGCGCTCACTCATATTGTTGACTTGTTTAATTGAAATGCTTTTGAATTTGTTTAAAATATTACTTCCTAGGTTTGCTGTTTCAAACCTCTCTCGAAATAATTAAAAATGAAAAAATTAAATGTAAATCTTTAAAAAATTTACAATTTCTAAAAAAAATTATTAGTCTATAAGCTCAAATATAAATGTTCATTGGCATTTTAATACTTCCCAATTCTTATCCAACGCGATTGGAATTAAAATAAATTTGTATTTCGTTTGTTCGACATTCCTAGACACTAAATTATTGTTTATTAATATAAAAAAAAGCAGCTAGCTCGAAATCATTGAGAGTGTGCGAAAATGGGGTGGCACATTTTCAGTGCCTTCCAAATCAGATGATCGTCGTGCAAAGCGTTTTTTACGGGAGGAATGACAGCACAACCTGTCCTGATCCGAGCGTCCAGAATTGGCAAGGCGCCTGTTCTTTGGCAACAGCACTGCAGGTGGTATCATCCAGGTTAGCAGAACTTTTGTTCACTCAAACAATTTTTTAAAATCGTTTACAAGAACGGAAACTCAAACATGACCCAACATTTGGTATGGGAATCATAAGACTTTGTGTTCTGTATATTTGTTTATTTATTTTATTTATTTATTTATATGTATTCTCGAATTTCTGTTTGATTTAGCACGTCAGAGTATTTTTAACTTTGTAAACCTTTCCAAATTTTTCATAATAAATTGAACAGGTGCCTACATCTGTCAGACTGTAGTTTCCAAGTTAGCAGTGTGCTGTTCCCCGATCCTTGTGTAAACGTTTTGAAATTTTTTCTGGCTGAGTATAATTGCACCGATGGTAGGTAGTAACTTAATTTAAATAAAAATTTGTGTCTCAAGTAAACATTTAACTTTACAGTAACTAAGAACTCGACAACGGTGTGCGAAGGTAAAGCAGCAGATTTGCGATGTGTTGCAGGAGAGAGGATCGATGTTGTCAATGTGTTTTATGGAAGGAGAGACAGGACCACTTGTTCTGATTCGAGCATTAATAACTGGAGCTCAACTTGTAATACAAACAATGCACTTGACTTGGTTTCTTCTAGGTTTGTATTTCATGCTAGACTGTCATTCATTACTTCCTTTAATTCGCATTTGACATTCAACGTGTCTGAACACAGTTGATATTTAAAGTTGATCTAAAGTAATCAAAAAACCGCAGTCATTTTCAACGTTCATGTTTGCTTTTGCCTACATTTTTACAATGTTGCTTTAAATTACATTCGTTAAAAAATGTTAAACAGGTGCAATAACTTGGAAAGTTGCAACGTTCCAGCCGATGGTAGCCTCTTCGGGGACCCCTGCCCCGGGGTTTTGAAATATCTTGAGATTGAATACTTCTGCGTTGCATGAAGATGGCAGAACAACAATTTTACAGTTTTTCGATTGTTAACTAACAAAGTTTTGAATTTCAAACATATTTACGTTAAAGTACCGTTTAGTCACACTCTTTCAATTATCGTAGAACATCTATACTCGGTTTCAGGTTTGAACCAAAGATAAGCGCACAGAATACACAAGTACATCACTAATTTTACTGTTCCATTAACCAGACTGAATAAATTGTTTAATTAATGTTCAAACTTTTTTGTCTCGGGTAAAGCGAAGTAATTTTTTAAAAAAGTATTTTTTATATAAAGTAAATTAGTAGTAGTAAGTTAAATCTATTAAAATAAATTCCGATTAAGCGATCAAGAAAACTGTAATCTTTCGACTGAATAGAATCAAAATAGGGCACCAACAGTAATAATAGAATAATAATACCAATAATAGAATACTGCTCGCAACAGCACATACTTTCAAAACGCTTTCTAAAACTTTAATCTGTAAATAAGAGAATGAAATTTTTGAAATGTTGTTAAAAAATTATTTATTTTGCTGGGCTGCGAAGCGTTAGTTGATGAGTGACATGATTGGGTGTTGTTTTAATTTTTATTAATTATTAATATTATTATATAGTAATTGTTATTATCTAAACAATTCAAACTGTTAATTGAATGATTTAATTATTATTTTTTAAAATTTATTATCATGACTCATTAATAATTATCTTAATTATTCCAGCACTTATGCACCGTTAATATTATAATTAAAATTATAATCAAGTCAAACCCTCTGTCGATTACTATCGATATGAATTCTTTTAGAATGACTTTGACCAACAACTACAACATAATTATCAATATACTCATTAAATGTGCGAGTATCTTCAATCGTTTTTTCTCATTTTTTTAAGATCAACTTGTTACAAAACGTGCAATGTGTAGTACTGTGTAGATTCTACAGTCGTCGCATGTCACTTCGAGAAAACATTTAAAAACTGAAATCAAATAACTCAAGGATCAGCCTGACTGATTTTTCATTGAAAGCAGAATTAGAAAATAAAGGACTATATTCATGGGTTAAGTGGATAGTGAGGAGAGTTATTAGAGTTGCGATTCTCTGGTGACACAAAGAAATTCTTTAGAAAATAAGTTGTAAATAGCATTAAATAATCAGTGTTAATGGGTTCAAAATGAAGCCTATATAAGCCAGTTAAGAGTTTTCAGTTTACTAAGTTGATTGTGTTCGTTATATTTCTTGATAAAACTAATATTAATAAAGTATCATCAGCGGGCGACAAACAACAACATACAATGTTTATTCGTCAACTTTTTCTGGAGCATGGTGAAATGAAGTTTCTACATGGAGTATTTGGTTTATACTAAAACTAGTACTCGTTATATAATTCGGCCACTTATGGAGCCCGAAAAACATAGAAATGGTTGGGTGATTGGTCTGATTGTAGGAAGCCTGGTGGCTTTTGTCCTTCCTCTGCTCATTATCATTCCCATATCAGGTTTGAATATGATTTGTAGGAATTTAATTTGTTTCATAACAACTAAAGCATTATACAAAGATCTGAAAATCGTCGCTTTTTCTCTCTTAACAACAAATCCCATTCGTTAGAAACATTTCATGGAAAATCCACGTTTAAATTATTTCTAACACAGTCTTTTTCGATGGAAAGAAATTCCACTTTTACAATTGCTACCAAATAATTTTCAACATTTCACACTAGCAACGTTTCAGTAATACAACTACATAGATTTTATTCGATAAAATTAGTTCATAATTTATTTAAATGCTTTCATAAATATCATTTACATCGTTTAAATAGTTAATTATTTATTATTTATGCTTGGATAAAGTATGACCTTCAGTTCCCTTCGGTTGATTTGTGCCATTTCTTCGGGTAATATTGGCAGTTCCGATGTTATAGTTTATCATGAACCGATTTATAATACTAGATGTACAAACATATTTTTGTTAATCGTAGGATTAAAACTATCAACATTCTCTTCAATAACAACCGCAGATAATATGTTTCTTTGATTGGCTTGTAATTAAATATATAATTATATTTTTTAATATTAGGATTACAAACAACTTCAAAAGAACGATCTTCACTGACCTCAACGAAAACGACAATTCCTCAGATGACGACATCAAGTGAGATGTTTCAACCTTAATTTTAATTGTAATTGCATTTCATTTATATAGCGCTATGTGCATAGAACCAGAGGAGCTTCTTGTAACCATTTACAAAGCGTTCCTACCCAAAGGCGGTTGTGTTATTTTATAACAGAGTTGCAAACAACTTCAAAAGAATTATCGACGTTGGCTTCCTCAACAGAAACAACAATTCCTAACCTGACAACTACTGGTAATATGTTATGATTGTATTGATTGGTACATCATTAGTAATTGTACAATTGAATTACAATGCAAATAGTTAAATAATTAAATTGCAACTAAAACTTTAATTATTAACAGAGGTAGGTATATTTTTTAAATATCAGAATTAAAAACAACAGAAACAGCAAGTCTCGATATAACGATTACAGATAATATGTTACGTTTGTATTGATTAGCACCATTAACAGCCATTAAATGTATGGGTATGTTTTGTTAATATTAAGAATAAAAACAACTTCAGCAGAACTATCAATCGTCTCGTCAGACAGAGAGATTAAGCAAAAACTTAAGTAAACCCTCATTTGACATTCTTCACAATGAACACTTTTATCCTATGTCTATTAATCCAATCTTAGACTATCTCTTTGTTATTGATTGGCAGAATTCACTATACATTAGATATAAAATGCTTTAAATATTGTAAATAAAATACTTTAAATATTGTAATTTATTAAATGTTGACGTTACATACAGGATCATGCAATATGGTCAACATCTTGGATACTTGGACTTGGACGTTATTTGATAAAGCGAGTGGATATTTACCCAAACCTTCATCTTTCCCTTTCGTCGTACCAATAATTGGAAATGTTCTCGAAATTGATATTTTTTTACCCAATTTTGAATCCCGTGAAATAAGCTCGATTTGGTTAAACTTAACCAATGTCGCGAGAGTCGATTTGTTCAGGGATCAAACCAATCTTGCTAGTACTTCGAACGCAGCTACTGGAGTTATGGTAGGGTGTTTTGCCATTACCATTATGTTTGCTTATTTATTATATTAATTTTTCAATGAGAGTAAATTGCAATTTAAGTTAACTAAATAAATTTTTATTTTTTTAATTGATTACAAATGTCTCTTTGACAATATTCTGCCATCAAGTTCACACTGAAATCTAACTGTTTTCATTGAAATTCTATCATTTAAAATATCTATTATCGCCCGGTTCCACCTAGATTACATAATGTTTCAACAATTGCAGACGAACTATCTTTCAAGTCCAATGACTTCGGCAATGACAATAATCGCGCTGTACAAAGCATCTGGGGATATTACTATTTCTGAATTTGCTGTCAATGCTTGCACCTGATTGACGAGAAAAAAACATTATTTATATATTTCCAAACATTAAAATAATTGTATATAAATGAATGGAGGTGTTGCTCGGAACAGAAAAAGGCGGAGTGTCAGTGAGTGAGTTTCCTGAAATTGCTTCAAAAGGTGAACAAAAATGGGTGGGAAACATGAGACGCTCACATGATGAAGTTGAAATTAGTTATTGTTAACTCAAAAGTTAGTCGCCCTCGTAGAATTATCGTAAAGTCGAAACAAAACATTAATAAAACTTAAACCACTATAAATTAATGTTATGTTATATTACGTTATGTTAATACTCGGTGTCAGGCTTGAGCCTGTATTGATTTTGCAAATCCAGAAGTTTCATGAAAAATGATTTTCCAATCTCGAAGACTTAAAATTTAGTTTTTAAAATAAAAATTATACCTCCTCAAATTACAAATAAAAGCATGTATTAGTGAAATTCAGTCATACATTCATGGTTTATCTTTAGGTATCACTTTAGTATCACTTTTTGAGTCGGTAAGTTAAGCATTTTATTAAAATTCATTCTCTTTTAACAATAACCTGGTTATGAGTAAATGCCATTATTAAACGGATAATCAATTTGCTAGAATCGGTTTTGTTTGAGTTGAGGCTTGCAAATTATCTCATAAAATATTAGAGAGATACTATCAAGACAAGTGGCATTTGTAAATAATTTCTGCGTAGCATTTTAAATTAGAAAAATAATTTTACTAATATTCAGAGTGATTTTAAGCTTTTATCTACTTTTCGATTGCCTTGTTGACAATTTTGATAGCGGGAGACTTTTTCGAAGCATCTCGGATTATATGTGTAATAGTGTTCTAAAACTGTACAATTAATAAAAGATTTTGTAAAAAAGAAATGAACTGAATAAAGTTGGAGCTTCATACATATTGACTGGAATAAATTAGTAAAAACCAATGCCAACAAACATGGAGGATGATCAAGACGATTACTTTGAGAGGATGTACGCAGATGAATTGGAAATTATGAAGGAACAGGAAATGGAGGAATCGGCCTGGCTTGAAGAGATGGCCAATCAGTATGGTAGGATCAAATGTCTTTAAGGACAAGGATTTATCAGCTACAGTTATCTTTCCACCGAAATATTTACTTTTAAACATTCTTATTTGCATTTGATTTTAAGGTTGATTACTTTGCTCTGTCAGTGAAAGTAATTGATTTCAGCATGATTTTTATCCAGAGGAAAATAAACAAAAAGAGCCTCGTTACAAATCAAAGCGGTCTTTGGACTTCTCAAAATGCGGAGGTGCAGAAAATTTGTCCATCAGTCCAACAAACGGCTACCTACCGATGTTGATTGTGTTCAAATCCCGGTGAGAACCTCAAAGAAGAGATTTCCAGAAAGTCCTGCTGAAGGTTTCTGATTAAAGATTCATGATTCAATACAACAAAACCATTGTACTAAATTTATTAGTATGCCCAGATATGATACTAATTATATTATTATTATTAATTACTTTTTTGATAACCCGATCTTTATTCATTTCCAGAATTATCTTCCACTCCGAGCAAAAGGGCGCGAATACTCTCGGGGGAAGAGACAGGTCTTCAACAAAAATAATTTTATGATAATTAGTTAATTAAATTACACATATGCCGTGATAATTAATGATGGACACGTCATAAACACTAATCGCTTTAAGTCGACGAATTTTCATGATCTTAAATATAATTTCTTTTAGTTGCCGCTGTAGCTCCATTGAGGAAGAGCAGAATTCCAAAGAACGACTTCATTTCCGTCACCGGATCCGACGGCACGATTATTTATGTCGACGTTGCGGACGCTTCCATAAAGGTCTCCAATCTTGTCATACCTTTATTATAAATTGTTGTACACTATCTCTCATATGAAAAATTATAGATGAATTACTTTACTCGTCAAAACGATTATTGTTGTTATTATTATTATTATATTATTATTATTATTATTATTATTATTATTATTGTTGTTGTTATTAGTATTGTCATCATTATTATTGGTCTCAGGTCTCAGGCATTGGTCGTAAAGCATCACAACTTCTTGCAACTCCTCTAACGATGTTAAAGGCGCAGATCTTCGAGGAGGTGAGATTCCATCGTAGATTTTTATAATTTAACAAATTAGTTACAAACAAACGATGAATATCTTAATTATTACCTCAAATAAATGATAATAAGTTTTAAGAATGAAAATATAATCCTGAAATAATTTGTGAAACATTTAAAATGTTCCAGGTTTTATTGAAAGAGAACACATCAAACTTGCAAAGGTGAAAAGCTCTTTTGTCAGATGAGCATGGAGTAACTTATTAAAGAATCAAGAATTACCAAAAAATACTTAATCATTATGTACTTTAATGATGACAATATTTAAATTACTATTAAATGTTTTGTATTGAAATTACAATATATATAGAAGTTAGTATTTGCTAATAATAATAATACTGTGGTCAAAGTCATTTTTAATGTCTCTCCAGTTCAGAATTGGATGCCACAGCAGAGAACGGATTCATGGAAGCAGACGACAACATCGAACACAGAAAGGACAATTCAAAGTTGCTTTGGGTGGACAAATATTCACCGCAGAATTATTCTGATCTTATCAGCGAGGAGGTTGATGATGATTATTATTATTATTATTATGTTATTGATGATGATAGTTGTGGCTATGTCAGTAGCAGTAATGAGTTTCTTTGCCAATACAAGACAATAACAAGACATTAGTGTTATGGTTGGTAGATTTACTCATCAACTTATTAAGCATCATCATCATCATCATTAATCCAGGCGACCAATAGGAGCCTGCTCAAGTGGCTGAAGCTTTGGGACTTCACGACTTTTGGAATCGAACCAAAAATGGTCGAAACACAAAAGGAAAAATTTGGCAAAAAGTTTCAGAAGAATGTTTTTAAGCAGGACCGTGGTGACCTTGTACCAAGCGACCTTGACAAGAACAAAAGACCCGTTCACAAGGTTGCTGTTGTTGTTGTTGTGCAGTTGTTTGTGACCGCACATTCATTAATGTATGGATGTATTTTTTTGCGTGTCAATTAGTAAATAACTAACCAATTAAGTAATTAATAATAATAATAATATTAACGATGACGATAACGCTGAAGGATTTTGGAATATGTTTTGTTAATTTTTTTAGGAATAAGATGTTATATCTGATTGAATAGCATTTTTAATGTTGTTCTGCTTAAAAGGTGGCGCTCATTAGTGGACCTCCTGGATTCGGAAAGACCACGCTCGCTCACACCATAGCCAAGCACGCCGGATACAATGTCGTCGAAATGAATGCAAGGTTATTCACAGTGAATTATTTTGATTATGATTACACAAGCTATCCTAAGTATCTTTAGGCACCTCTGATGCTGTGCATGTGGAGCCTTAAAAATTAACTATTATTATTATTATTATTATTATTATTATTATTATTATTATTACTATCATTATTATTATCATTATTATTACTATTGTATGGATGTGGATAACAACATGACAAAACATTGAGCACACTTTTATGAACAACGAGTCGTTTTGTCAACGTTTCCAGCGACGACAGAGCAGTTGAAGTCTTCCGTGAAAAGATCGAAGCAGCGACCCAAATGAGGGCGGTGATTGGGAACGAGAATCCGCGACCCAACTGCCTCGTCATAGACGAGATCGACGGAGCTCCTCAGGTAAGTCGAATGTCAGCTGTTCACTTTTTAATCCGTTCCCTTTGAGTTCAATTCCTATCGAGAGACTTGCATTAAGAGTAAATTGAAGTACTTGTGTTTGGGATTATGGCAATGTTTTGCATATTCTCTTTTGCCCTTTCCTAACATTCGTTAAGTTAAAGTAATGGTTTTGCTACATAAAAAGTTCGTGAACTTTTCTCATTTCAACTGCATTCAATCGATCATTCTCTAAATCTCTCTCCCAGCCAGCCATAGAGGTACTGATCAACATGATCAAGAAATCCGATCCCTCGAGCGCTTCGAATCCGTCTTCGAAGTCCACCGGTCGCAAGAAGAAGGACGTGACTCTCCTACGACCGGTCATATGCATCTGCAATGATCTCTACGTTCCTGCCCTCAGACAGCTGAGGCAGATGTGCTTTCTGGTACACTTCCATGCTCCTCATACTTCCAACCTTACTGGAAGACTGATGGAGGTAGTTGACGTTGGCACGATGATAGTTATTATTATTCTTATTATTATTATTAAATTTTATATTTTATTATTAACCATATATTTATCTATATTTAATTGATTTAATAATTGTTGATAACAGATCTCAAAACTGGAGAACATAAAAGCAGACACTTCTGCCCTTTCCACACTCTGCGAAAAGGCCGAGAATGACATCAGGTCCTGCATAAACACTCTACAGGTAATCAATTGATTAATAACCAATTATTAAGAGTTTAACTGATGCTTGACGAATCAAAAGACTTGTAGTATTAACTCGCAATCCTAAAATTTCCTTCATCTCAGTTCATCAAGTCAAAAGGCTCAGGAGAGTTGAAATCAGACATGGTTTCTAACCTCAGTCTCGGGCAGAAGGACTTCCAGAGGAATCTCTTTTCCAACTGGATCTCGATATTCACCCTCCCTAAACCGGTCAAGCCGAAGTACGTCGACCCCAACGACCGAGACAAAATTCCCGAGTTCTGGACTATGGGAAAGAAGGCCGTGACGACTTCGGAACGATTCCGGAACATTCTTCAACTGGTGTCGTCTTCTGACGAAGCAAAACTTCATCAGGGACTGTTCGAGAATTACTTGTTGACCAACATCAAGGACCCTAGGATGAACAAAATCGGCGAAGCCGTCGACTGGCTCTGCGATTCGGATCTCCTGGAAGTTCAAATCTCGAAGCACCAGGATTATTCGATGATGAGATACAAGCCATTCGTGTCCGTTCTCTTCCATCTCCTATTCGCCGTCAACAGGCCCAACAAGATTGTCTTCCCAAAAGCAAACTTCGAGTTCCAATCTGCTCTCTCCCGTTCCAAGGAAATCTTGCTCACCTTTCTTCATGGATGTCCGGCGCCCGTCCAAAGCTGCACGTCCCTCGAGAAGTCCGTCCTCGGCACGATTCCTTACGTAATCCACATTATCCAACCCTCGCTTAGGCCCGTTAACATACATCTTTATTCGGCCCACGAGAAGAATTCTCTGGCTCAGGTGGTAAGGACCATGATGCTCTACGGCCTCTCGTACAGGCAGGAGAAGAACGAGGAGGGGCAGTTCATTTACGTCCTCGAGCCGAGCATCGAGAAGTTGTGCAGATTTTCCGACACAAAGTTTCAAAAGACGATGAGTTACAGTTGCAGGCAAATGATTGCCAGAGAAATCGAGTTGGAAAGGCTCAGAAGATCCGAGGGAATGGAACCTCCACGAGATTCTCACGCTGGAAAGAAGCAGGACGTTCCTAAGTTGAAGCCAAAGGAAGTGGTTCTACGCAAGCCAGTCAAGGATGTCAAGGTCATTGTTTTTAAATTTTAGTTGTTTTTTTTAATTTTATACTGTGGATTATGCTCGGATGGATGATATTTCAAGAATTGTTAAATGTTTAGGCTCCTGTTGACTTCTTTGGTCGCAGAATTGAAAAGCCAACTCTTCCTGCAGCTCATGAAAAAGGTGAAACATTTATTTTCTCATATTTATTAAGTTACTCAAAAAATGTTGTTGAAGAATTCTTTGAATTGGAATGCCAATATTTGATTAATTACATTCTTAATTCTCAAGAGCAAGTTCAGCATTTGCAATGTCACAATTTCATATACTTTTAAAGAGTTGCCTATATTACCTCAATTTGTTTTATAATTCACTTTGCAGACTCATTAAACAGCAACCAAGCCACTCCAAATATATTTGGTCAGGTATGGTACAAATATAAGGAAGGATTCAGTAATGCAGTCAAGAGAAGCTGCAAAGTAAAAGACTTCTTGTAAACTGAACAAGAGCATTTAATAAAGCCGCTGTTAATGTTATGGCTTTAAAACGATGGTAATGTAATTAATTTATTCAATTTCTTTATCATAAATATTTTGAAAATTAATATTAGTTTTATTGTGCCCCTTTCGTTAATACCGCTTCTCATACCTTTTTTGTGGCATATGTTGTAAGCCTCCAAGTGTCGATTTTCTACATGGCCTCAGATGATACCTTCACATTCAAATCGTTTCGACACAATCTTTCTTGATTAAATTGTTGAATTAGGAGTTAATTTGGTTAATGTTGCTTTAATTTAAGTAAGTAGCTCTGTCGCCAGGTACTTTGTTTTCCGGTGGAGGAAAGTGCTTGAACTCTGAGAGTGAGGTTCAAGGGTCAGGATGGCGTCAGCTTGTGACATCAACGACTTGACTTTCTGAATATTTAACTAAAATTATTTTCAAAACTAGAAGCAAGTAATTAATTGAAACATGGAAGCTAGGAAACGTATTAAGCGCTACACCATCGAAATTCACTTTTAAAGTTTTTGTTTGTGATGTGTACGAGTTGGTCAAAGTTCTTTTAAAATCTAGTAAAATGCAGTGCTTTAAAAGTATCGTTGCTAACAATTTGAGGTTCTCGAAATTATTTCACACTACGGCCGTAACTCGCAATCCCTTAGTGCCGATAGTAATTGAACAGACCGGTAGAGGAGAAAGGGCCTACGATATTTACTCGAGACTTCTGAAGGAGAGAATCATTTGCGTCATGGGCCCTATTAATGACGATTTGTCGAGTCTAGTGGTAGCCCAGTTGCTCTTTTTGCAGTCTGAAAGCAACAAGAAGCCTATCCACATGTACATAAACAGCCCCGGAGGGTCAGTGACTGCAGGTCTAGGAATTTATGACACAATGCAGTACGTGTTGCCTCCCATTGCTACCTGGTGTGTCGGACAGGCCTGTAGCATGGCCTCCCTGCTGCTATGTGCAGGTGATTAAAGATTCTTGATGATATTTTATTACAAAGACAAAATAAAATTAGTAAAAATAAATTACAAATTGTGGCTTATCCGATTTTCTTTTCAAGGCGCGGCTGGAATGAGACACTCTCTTCCAAACTCAAGGATCATGATCCACCAGCCTTCTGGACAAGCCGTGGGTCAAGCAACTGACATTCAAATACAGGCCGAAGAAATTATCAAGCTCAAGAAGCAGATTAACCAACTTTATGTTAAACACACCAAACAGCCCCTCGAAACAATCGAGAGCAGCATGGAGAGGGACAGATTCATGAGTCCCGTCGAGGCCAAAGCATTTGGTCTTATCGACCAAGTCCTGGAGCATCCTCCCTTGGACTCTGCACCTTCTGACTCTGCAGCTAAAAAGTGATCCAGTCTATTGTCAAGAGTTTTTGATTAATGGTCCAGAAACATGACTTGTTTTTGTTCAACCTAAATTTCATGCATCTGATAGTATATTTGGATAAATAAATGTCCAGACACATTAAAACTCATTTAGTGCTCCAAGTACATTTCCACTTTGAATTCCAACCAAGTAGTTAGTAGTTGTTTATCAGGGAATCAGTGCCACAATGGCTTTATTTTGAGTCAATAATTTGTAACATGTTGAGATCACTTTTAAAAAAAAGAACAGAATGTCTATTTATGTCAATCAAGAAGTAAATAAGTTAATTCGAGGTTCTGATACTGATTAAGTTTCTCAAATTATTCAAAGGCGGCGTGGTAATATTCCACATCGCGTTAACGACTTCAAAATGGGGCTGTCAGTCATGCAGTCCACAAGGCGAGTTGACGTCATGTTTGCCGACACAAACAACACTGCCTTCGAGATCTGAATAAAACGTTTCAAAAGAGGTTGCGTTGAAAAATGAAAACCATTCAATTTTATATTCGTGATTAGAGAAATCGCTTTCAAATACTCCGAAAGGCAAGCAATATTCTTTCGAATCGATTATTATAATAATTAATTATTATTATTAAAAAATTGTAGTAATAACATAGATACGATTCGAAAAAAACTTTTTGTCTTTCGGAGTAATTAATTTATCATTATTATTATTATTATTATTATTATTATTATTATTATTATTATTATTATTATTATTATTATTATTATATTATTATTATTATTATTATTATTATTAATTATTATTATTATTATTATTATTATTATTATTATTATTATTATTATTATTATTATTATTATTATTATTATTATTAATTATTATTATTATTATTATTATTATTATTATTATTATTATTATTATATCTTTTTAGTTTTTATTATACAATATTGTTGCAAGTGGATACCATGAACTTCTCTGTAGGCGAAATACAAGGAGGACACATGGTACTTAGGAGTACCGAAGCCTTGTAAATTCCGGGCATCTGAAACAAGTGGAATTCATTTTATTTTAAACATTTAGATTTAAACATATTTCTAATCTCATTAAAAAGTTAAATTTGCATTTTCTGTTCTTGAAAATTAATGCAGCAGAACAAACCTAGTAATTAAAATTTAATTTGCCATTATAAATCCTCACTTCGATGTTCTCAAATGCAGCTCCGATTCTGTTCAACTTCAAATCACGCCTACGGCGTCCAGACTTTGACATCTGGCGCACTGCCGCAGAAACAGAGTTAACGATGATTCTTCCGTCCGTCTGAACTTTAGACCATGAAGAGGTTCTATTGCCGCAAGTTGACGATGTGAGATTGTATGTGAGGTTTAAGGATCGGAATATTTCGAAGTTGCATATCATCGTCTGTTAAAAGAAAGGAATTTTTATGTGTAGGAACATTATATTCGATTGTCGTTGGCCACACAAGTCTTAAGAAAGTCGTGACTGCTATTAAAATAAACACACCCGTGACAAAAGGCATGAATAATTACTATCAAAAATGATCGGGCAATGATACGATAAACATAAATATTGTAAGCATAAATAATTAAGTTATAAACAGTTTATAGTATACGCTTTCATGTGATGTCTAACATTATTATCGAATATTAACTACCTCTTCAATGAAACAAGCCCTGTGATAGTTTTCCTTTACGGGGCAACTGGATAAAACGTTTTTGAGTTTCAATTTGTAATTCATTCCTGCCACCACCTAGTTTTGAAGTATTAATTATGTTTAAGTTTATTTGTACAAATTTCCTGCATGGTTTACAAATAAGATGAATGTGCGTCGCGTTAAGTTGACGGTTTAGAATTTCAGCATTAACGAACAAAATTAATTTCTATAATAATTGATTATTTGTACTTTCATTTGCCATTGATAATAGACACTTGTAACTAACACAAATTACACTCATTATCACCTGCTGAGAAGCGTTCAATACGTCCAGGAGCAAGATTCTGTTGGCATCTGGACCTTCGTACAATTTTAAACCATTTTTGGCAGCATCCAGAACATCTTTCGAAGTTGTGTTGGCCTCAGACCATCCACCTAGCAACTGACCACAAGCACTTTGAACCGAAACAAGAATAAGTAAAGCAATCGTTGTCGAAGCCATGTTCCAGCGATTAGGATATTTAGTAAAAAATAAATTGCTGATTCAATTAACGAATGTATTCCAAATATTTAGGCTGTTACGATTTTATAGCGTTGGGCCTCTCTTAATCAGTTTGAACAGGAATGCTCGTAGGAACCGAGGCTTGAATGAACCCATTCAGCTATGAATGATTGCAAGTCTTACTGTTTGAGAAAACAAAAAGCTTTCACAAGAACTGCGCGTCAGCTTCGATATGTCATGTCGTCAATAAATTCAGCGGGAGTTTTTGAAGCAGCTCATGACGCCACTAACCTCTGAAAAGAATATCAATGAGATCCGGCTGATTATTGTTATAATAACATTATTCCAGCTTTTCGTTCATTCATTTTGAAGTTGGCGATCTATCACATTTACTAGAAATAATAATGATCACAAATAATACATAAAATTTGATCAGCTATAACATTAAATTTGACAGATCAAATATCTAAAATTATAAATATGAAATTTGCAAGAATTTTTTACTAGTGGCAAAGTTTTAACAAAACGTAAGACCTAAACTGGTGCTTCAAGTAATATATTAGAAAAAATTAAAATGTCATTTAAATTTGAGACCCCATGTAAACAGAAATGTTGGCGCGTAGTCTGGGTTTTCTCGAATAACTTTCGCTTCTTTTGACTCACTTCGATCGGGATGGCTAGCAGTCTATCACCGAAAAAGTTTTATTCAAAATATTTGTCTGTTTTATCTAATTATTCTAACTTGTTAAAATATTTGTGACGTGATTGCCAATATTTTAGACGAAATGCTAAGCTGTTGAAGAAAGAAAAACAGCTTAAGGAATTGTTCTTACCGACACTTTTCTGTCCGAGGTTTAATGAAACAAACGTGCAATTAAGCTTGGCATTGTTCATAATTTACTTACATGTTAATGAGTAAATTAACAATTTAATTGCTGCAGTTTCTTTGACGATTTGCTGTGTCGTTGTTGGAGGGTGTACAGGAGTCAGCAGAAAGCTTTGGAATTCACAAAAATCATGAAGGCCAGTTTAAAGTTCACATTGGTTCAAAGAATCATATACATAGCATGAGTGTACATGTATAAGTTGATAGTTGCAATATATATTGTTAAATTTGGCATAAGAGCTTATCGAATGGCCGAGTCATGCTTTGTCATTCATTTTTAAATTCTGTTCATTCTTCCGATTGAATTTATCCTTTCATACCAAAAAGGGAGTCCACGTGTTTTCGTTCGAGAGTAACACCTTTCAGGAAAATTCTGGACAAAGGTTGTTTCTGGCCACCAGTTACGAAGAGTTTTGGCACAATTACATGTAAATCTGGGATTTTAATTTTGTTAATTAGGTTCTTAAAATTAATTGGTAAGATTTATTTAGAGTTTTAGAATTCTAGTGAATTTGAAATAGATGAATGGATGAATGAAAAATGAATGGATGAAATATGTGTGAATGAAAAATGAATGCAAGAATAGTGAATACTCAAAAAGTATGAACTACTGCAGTTGAATAAAAACAGATTTTCTTAGAATAGTAGTTAACATCTTCCAGTCATTAACAATCTCATTACTGCTTCCTCTTTGAAATAATTAGAATAAATATATTAAATATATGTTAAAAATAAATAAATAATAATAATATGATACCAAATAATATATCGTTTTTGTTGTTATTGGAGTTAAAAGTCATGATTGTCTACAATTGACCAACATTTATTTTGACCATTCAATATTTAATAATGCTTTGTTTATTAATTAATTAATATCATTATTATTTATTAACGCCATGTTTATTAATTAATGTTACTATTACTTTATTAGTTATTTAATTTCAGTCAACTGAGGGAAGAATTGAGGAATCATTATGAAGTTATACCTGACAGTGAGTAAATCCATCCTGGATTGGTTTTTTTCCCATTATTCTGATTTGTTAGGTTCTGTATGTTTATTAATTACATTAAATTGATTTTTAAATGACTTAAATTTATTATTATTTTAGCTACACTAAAATGTTTGATTGTGCTTAATTATGAATATTAATCCATATTTATTAGCTGATTACAATTGCTAATTATCTTGTTCACCAACTAAAAGTTCCTTTTTGTTGCAGATCATCCGTGCCACCTGTACTTCGACATCGAGTTCAGTTACGAGTGCAACGCGACCAAGAACGGCAGTGAAATGATAGAAGACTTTGTAAAGGTTCTAAATTGTTCAGTCTAAATGCTCACATCTCGTTTAGGATACTGAATGTGGAACACTGGGATACAAAACCACTGTTCTTGATTACTATGAGTTATTGTTATTATTGACAATCTCTTTCAGACTTAATCTTAACTAGTTATTCTTGTTCTTTATTATAATTATATATAAAATATAATATATATAATTAATATATAAAATATAATATATATAATTATTATCATGATTAAATTTTCCATCAGTTCGTCTGCTTTTGCCTCGAAAAATATGGAATCGAATGCAAAGAACTGAACTTCCTGGTGCTTGCCTCACAGTTAGTGCTGATGTTGAACAACTTATAAAATCTTATTACATGATCTTGCTTAGGTTCTATTTATTTATAATTTTTTACATTAATTCCAAGGTTTTGATTCAAAATTATCCAATTGTTTTCATTCAAAAGATCTTTCTCTTCCTCAGCTCTCCACACAAATTCAGCAGGCACATTATCCTCCACTTGCCCAACAACATGGCTTTCAAAAATAATTTTGAGGCCGGTCCGTTGTAATCTGTATTCTTTCAAATGATCAAAAATCGCATTTAACATTTATGAATGAACGTAAACAAGACCGTTGAAGAATCTTTGTTCTTAATTAAAAGGAGCCTTTGTAAAGTACGTGTGCAACGAGTACAAATCCGATTCGTTGGGCGAGAAGCGGGTTGCACGTGGCGACCTTTTTGTGACAGATCGATCGGAAGCGAAGAACGTGTTCTGCGATCTGGGTTCGTCAAAGTTTTCATTTTAAAAATTTTGATCTTAAAACGTTTTAAATGATCTCATTGTAATGATTTCTTTTCTGATCGCAGGTGTTTATTCTAAGAACAGAAACTTCAGACTCTATCTCTCGAGCAAGCGAGGAAAGGCGAGCACTTTGGAGCTCGCTCCAGAAAACTGCTTTCCTTTTTCCACCCAGGCTTCTGATGCTTGTGCTTACCATAAGGAAATTTTCATGGCTTCGTTAGTTTGCAACATCAGGTAATGATTAAACAAGACTTTCTTTGCAGACAGGCCTATCTCATCTTAAATGCAATTTTAGTTTCTTTGTCATGTAAGCCCAACAAAATGACTTTCAAAAATAATTTTGAGGCTGGGTTCCTTCTAATAATTAAAAATCATATTTAGTTTTTAAGAATGAAGTTCAGTTTTCTTGTAACAATAACACTTTTGAATGTGAAGCAAAGATGCCCAGTTGCTTCTGTTTGGAAGTGATGGTTTGAAATGTTTGCAAGATTACAGTAACAACACACCTCAACTGGGAGGCAATTCAAACATAGATACAAGAAGTATGTGTACGTTAAACATTAAATAATGGCATTAGTGGTTACAATGATGGTTGAGTAATTGTAAATGTCTCACAGATCAGCAGTTAGGCTCGGAAGCATCAATCCTTCCTTTTTCCAGAGAGCACCTAACAAATTTGGACGAATTCATAACGTCGCTGATCCAGATAGGCGGAGTGGAAGGAAAGATATACAGAAAGTCGATGAAGAAGAAATCCGACCTCATCGTTTACGACATCGTCAAGAACAGGTGGTGTCGGAATGTGGGAAGATTTCACAAGAGCAACAACGTGAGGTTAGTCTTCCAGTTGAGATGGAATAACCATCGCTAATGTTCTACTGCCAAGAGAGTCGTCAAGGGCCACCCTAAGAACTTTTTTTTATACCTTATGATATCAGAATTTTGGTGGATCCAAGGAGGAGGGTTTGGTTCCAGGAATGCCATGATCCAGACTGCAAGAGCATAAATTACAAGTCTCCAGGTTGGTCTAGTAGTACCAATGGAACGTTGCTCCAACTAGTGAATAATCTAGGGGTTTCTTAAATTCCAGAATTTAACATTCCTGAAAACATCATAATTGAAGAAGAATCCAAACTAAGCCAGAACGAAATAAGAGTGACAAACATGAACGATTCATTCCCTCTTTCCGAAAGGGAATGGGACGAGGTGTTTTCACACTCATTTGAGTCTCCATCGGTAACATTCGACGAGGAGATGAAAGATATCTTCGCAGGACCCATTGCCGACATCGGCAGCGAGGCTCTGTCGGACATCCTCAACTGCGAATTGACGGAGTCCTGTGAAACGAGTAACCGTGTCAACGAGTTGGATTTTGGCGACTTATTCTCGAGCGAAGTTTCGGACGAAGACATTCTTAACGTTAAACTCTAGCAGTTTTTAGTTTTATTTAGACTTTTTTATTGGATAAAATACTTTTTGAATTCTGTTTATTATTTAAAACAAATTGTTCTCTGTTTTGGTGAACCTGCCATTTTAGGAGGCCTTTGCTTTCTGTAACTCGTAATTCAAAGCCTTGGCTCTGAGGTTGCTGTAAATCTTGGTGTTCTCTTCGTCAGGGAAGACGTACTCGTAGTGTTCTTCCCAACTCACTGTGGATCCGTCCGCTTTGCTGGCCCTGCTGCGCACCTCCTTACGTGGCTGCAGTTTTTGGATGGCTGCTAAGGACTCGTCGTCTCCAAATTCGTTTTCGAACTCCAACCATTTCTCGAGAAGAGTGGCTCTCTCCTCGTCCCTTGTTTTCTTGAGGGTTTCCCATTCCTCGTGGTTTTGCATTGCAACCCTTTCCTCATTCTTTCTTTCTTTCATGAACTTATTGGCAGTCTTATAGACCTGCCTCGATCTATCGATGCAGTCCTCGTCTGTGGAGAGCTCGAACAGAGCGTAACTCAACCACACCTTGATGTGCGGAGTTCTCTCCAGTAACCTCTTGTAAATGTCTCTGACTTTGTCGTATTCGTCAAGTCCCGTCTCGAAGTCAATGTAAGCCTTCCACATGACTTCGGGCATGTCGAGTTTTTGGGTGATGGCCAACTCGTAGATGGCACGTGCCCTCTCTACGTCGGTGAGGTTTGTCTCCATCTCGGCAAATTCGATCCAGGTTCTGCAGTTCTCGGGAGAGAACTCAAGAAACTTGTGGTACAAAGTCCGACACCTTCCGAACTCTTTCAATTGAAACTCGAGATTTATGTACTCCCTGAACAGCTTGTCTTTCGGACACTTGCCTATTGCCGAACCGAGAATCTTGCGAGCGATGTCGAGGTGCTTATCTCTGATTTCAAACTTTGCAAACATCACCCAGACCTTAGCGAAGGTGAATACCTTGTGTGGAATGTTATCCAGGCAGGTCTTGTACACCTGTCTGGCCCTGTCAATATCCTTCATCTCAAGTTCTTCATAAATGGCATAATATATCCACAAGTAAATATATCTTCGCCAGTATCTTTTTTCCTGGTAACATAAAGTGTTTTTACAGAATTAGAGATTATTTTCAACAAACATTTATAAACCCGCTTTCTGGATACCGTTACTGGAAATATCAACCACAACTTACCGTTTTGAGAGGAATATTGGCAATGGCTCTTTCGTAGAGTTCCCTGACCACGTCTGGATTTCCATGTTCTTCCATTAGACGAATGTAATTGAACCAGGCATCGTAATTGTACGGATTAGACTTCAGCTCCTGAAAGAGTATGTCAATGAATTAGGATCTCCTACGGTAAATTCCATAAAGTTATTTTTAAAGCATTGTCACATCATTATTATGTAATAAACGACATATCAACCTCCTCGTAATGATTCTTCCTCTTCTCAACAAGAGCTCCTTCGATGGAACTCTGATCTCCATACTTCTTTTCATGTATCGTGTACAGTCGATACAATTCCCTGCACTTTTCCTTATCGAAGTGATTGATAGCCCACTTGTAGATGGTCCTAACCCTTTCATGCTGCCATGGAAAAGTAAAGATAGAATTAGGAATAAAAAAAACTATTAAAAGTGACCCAATCACGGTTGAAGTCAATCATGATGACAGTTGCAACATCTGTCAGAATGTTAGAATCGCATTCTCACCTCCTTCTGATTCTCCTCAAATCTTGCAAAAGCAATTACAAACTGCTCACTGAGGTGCTCTGTACCAAAGTACTCGTTGGCCCTCTCGAATATTCTGCGGGCACTGGCTATGTAACCGTGCTTCTCTTCAAACCTAGCGTACTTGATCCAATTCTGAACCTAAACGAAAAAAAAAGAATTTTTGGTATCGCGCTCATTCAAATTTGTAACAAAAATGCCAACATTGGTTAGTTATTACGAAATATATTAAGAATACAAAAAAATACTTATAAGTAAATTGGATCGCATCCGGTTTGGTCAAACAACTCACCTCCGGGTGCACGACAACAAATCTTTCGTAGATCATCCTTGCATTGTCCAATTCTTTGTATCTGAGCTCGAAGTTGATGTACGCATGCCAAGCCTGCTCGTTCGGCCTCCACTCCATCCATCTTTCGAAGACCTGTCTGCATCCCGCTATGTTGTTCAGTGTCTCCTCCATATAGGCATACTTTCTCCAGAACTGGTCCACTCTCGGTAAAATGCTGACGGCACGATCCAGTATGTTCCTAGCCGAGTTCACTTGCTTGTTTCTGGCAAACATAAAATAAATGTTGAATTCTAATTGTAACTAATTATGTAACTACGTAATTTAGGTTAATGAATTGTTGTAACTATGTAATTTAAGTTAACAGATTATTGTAAATATGTAATTTGTAAGCCAACTAGAAAACAACTCACCTCATCTCCATGTCTGCATACTTCAGCCATACTACTGGAGCTCTGTGGTCGACATCTATGGCTCTCTCGTAAACTGACCTCGCACTGAAACAATATTAAAATCATTTTATCTTTCGGTCGTTACATAATTAATTATTTAATGTATACAAAGAATTTTTGTTATTTTAAGAAACAGTCACATAAATAAAATGGATATCTATAAATTAGATAAACTCAATTTTTTTCTTAATGTTTGTAAAAAAAATAAAGCAACTGTTAGTTTACTTTCTAAGAGCCTTCTGTGTCTCCTCCCAAGCAGCATACTTGAGCCAGTTAGATAATGTGAATCTATTCTTTCTAATATTGTCCTCAAAAGCCTATTAACAAATCGAAAATAAATAAATAAAATTTAACCACAACTAAATGTCTTGCATTTCGAGGAAAGTTCAAAATCCTAAGAACGTCAAAATCTATGAATGTCAATATTTTTATCCTTAATTGTAATTTGTTTACCTTTCTCTTTCTCATCTGGTAATCCCTCAGCTCGGCAGCATCTGAAATCTTCTGCCTAGGAGGCGCTTGGACAAGTTCCAACTCCCTCTCTTTGGCCTCCCTCAACAACTGCTCTGCAGTGATCTGCACTGGAGCAGGGGTCTTGTCTTTGACCTGCCAAATAAATAAAACAGTTATGTATGCATCACCATAATCATAACACAACTAGTCAAATAGAACTGAAGATGGATGTTTGTGTCGTAAAGTGATAATTCTGCACGATATTAAGTGGTTTTGTATTACTTTGCATAGCTACGCGTTAAAAAATAATTTCAGTAGAGTCTGTTGTTTTTCATTAACGATCCTTCCGTTTCAAATCCATCCGACCATGTCTTAAACTGATGTATATCAATTGTTTTCTTAAACTCACCTTAGCCACTTTTGGCGTTTTGCTCTTCCCATAACCCGTGTCATCGTCGGCAAAATCCATATTTTTATATTTTTAATGACTGGAAAAGCAATACAAATTGGCGTTTGTTATCGAATAGCCCAGCAAAACAAAAAGAGTGATAATAAAAGCTAATCACCGCAAAGATGCAATAAAATTTTAAAGCAATAAATGTCCAAATTTATTGCAAAACAATAAATTTAAGTACTATAATTAAAAGAATATTAATTTTTATTACTTATACAAGAAATAAATCTAGAAACTCTCTTTAAATAACCTCAGCCACTCTACACTGAAATCAATCTCCTGTGACGTCATTTCAAATACTTATTCGCGTATTTATCGACAAATCTCAATTTTGTAGGTGATAGCCCAAAAGAACGAGTCGAGTTTATTGCTGCCTTGGAGCATCTAAACTCCTTACAGTCTATTACTCATTAAATGTAAATTGGTAAAATAATATCTACCAATAGACTATAAAACTTTCAGAAACAAAACCTGAACAAAGCAAAACCCAAACCAGAAACGTAAAATAAACTTTTCAAACATTCTTCAGAAATTGTTTTTGACATTACAGGCCCTCTAATTCAACCATTGCACAAAATTGACGATCGAACAATTGCTAAACAAAAAAATGTATCACTTTTGCAAACAAGTAATGATATATTGTCATAGTGAAAACAAGGACATTAAAACAATTGCTAAGAAACAATCTTTAAAAGTGTATATCTTGTACTTTGCAGGAAGCAATGATTTTAGAAGTTTGTTGCATAACTAGTAAGGCTACCATTCATTTGAGTATAAATCCACGAAATTGAATCAAATTTATAGATCCAAGTCATCATCATTATGTGGAATGCATTATCATTTCTTAATCATCTGAAACTCTTCTTAAATAAAGGAATATTTAACAAATTAAAACAAAGTTCAAAGATCGAGAGAAAAAAAGAAGATATTAATAATAATAAATGATTAGTTTTCATCCTTTTCCCTGCCCAAGAAGGAATTGAAAAACCCCCACACGGCCGAGGTCTTGCTCCTCTTGGTCTCCTGGGCAGCCACCAATTCCGGGTGGACCCTCGACGCTCTGACAGTTTCTGCCCATCTGACAGCTTCCTGCAACTCCATCCATTTCTCCTTGTACTGGTTCCTCTCCATGAGAATGCGAACCAGTTCGACTCTGGAAAATGTTGTCTTGTCGACTTCTTGCTCCTTGGCTTCCAATTTCGATTGCAACTGGGCCACCTCTTCCCTACATTTCCTGAGTTCTTCTTCCAGTTCAATGATTCTCAAATCCAGCCTCTGCTTCTCAGACTGAGCGGTGGCGAATTCCTCTCTCATCAGCTCCAATTCTCCGGACAATTCTTCGACGTCTGCAATGAGATCGTCCTTTAGGACGTTCAGGGCGTTCTTGGTTGCGAGAAGTTCGGCATTTTCCTGAATTAACTTGTCCACCTCTGCACCGACGCTCATGAAATCTGCTCCGACATCTTCTTCCAAGATGGAGAACTCTTCAAAAAGTGATACATTTTTTACATTCTCATCTGTTTGGGTCTCCGTTGATTGAGTGATTTCCACAAGAGCTTCAGAATCATCCTCGATCTCGAATAGTTGATTTTCGGAACCAGAATCGACAGGAGCTGGTTTGCACGCAAAAGTGTTCGATGCTATCAAGCATTCGCCGTACATGTCATCCGTTGCAGCGACCGAACCCTCCTGAGACACTGTATCAAAACTGTCGAGGTTTTTGCTGATTTTTTCTTTGTAACTTTCAGCCACGTCTTGCTGAGTGAGAAGAATATTTGACGAGACAGGCAAGCTTTTGGATATCTGTTGATCTTCAGAAACCTTCTCTTCTGGTTCCTTCGTCGGCATGTTTTTAATCTCAATTGAATCGACCGATCTCGAATCATCGCGGACTAGAGGAAGCAAACTATCAGATGCTGCAGCAATTTCAGAGTGTAGGCTAATATCAGATGAGTGTGACGAATCTCGAGTAACGATAAAAATATTCTGAGGCATTTCATAAGAGGAAGCAGTAATTCGAGGTTCTGATTTTGGAAGCGACGTAGAAGAAGTACCATCGGTCGAACAATTCGAACACTTTTTGCAAACTTCGGGTTCATTCTTCGATTGATTGACTTGAGTCGAGTGATGCGATTCATTTGACTTCTGCACAAACTCTGTGTGACTCTTCAGTAGGCTGGAGTACTTGTTGTGAAGCTTCGAGTAATCATCTTTCAGCTTCGATTCTTTCTCTTCCATCCTCAAAGCTTGATCCTGCAAATTTCGAATCTTCATCTCCAATCGTCTGGTGTTTGAGTCTGAGCTGTTTTTTAATTGATTCAAGAGCTTCTTGGATTCTTCCAATAAGTCTTCCATCTCCAAGTATTTGGTGTCGGCAGATTTACGAAGCGTCTTTTCCTTGTCGCACTGATTTTTGAGGTGCTCGATTTCCACTTTCGACAGTTCCAGATCCACTTCATTCTTCTGCTTGTCTTTAATGTTGTGATCCAAGCATTCCAGAATGTTGACTACGATTGGCATGAGGCCCTTTACTGCATCGCCACCAAACTTTACAATCACGGATTCAAATTCCTTGTAAACTCCATTGGCAAGACTCTGCACTTTTTCATTCATGGCATGAAGATTGTTTGAATCTTCAAACATAACGTTTCCTTTAAAATGAGACATAGCAGGGGAAAGTCTGTGTAAAGAAAGGAACTACAACTTTTAAAATAATTTAAAAATTAACTTATAATGACCAAACCTTAAAAAAAATGTTGAATTACTTAAGCTACAGAAGATAGTTAATGTGGATGCAAACTTATGTTCAACAATGCATGGAGAAACCATTAGCTTGTGACGTGTAATCATAAAACTAGATATTAATTAGTTTAATTAAATAAATTTCGTGCTTCAAGTGACTTATATGACTATCAATTTATTATTGTTGTTATTAAGTTAGTGCTGGTACATTTTTGGAATTTATGAGCGTCCCGCTTATGCATTTATATTAAAAGCCGAACTTTGTGATAAATGTTACGCGTGAAGTAAACGAATATTAAATTCTAACCATGTAATCTATCTTTAGAGCAAAGAGACCTTTCGTAATCGTTTTAAACTTTAAAATTCGTTGTAAGGACAGAAGCAACACAAACCCGACTAGTTGTTTTGAAATAACAATATGTTTAAAAGTAAACTTATGAAAACAAAATTATTTTATATAATTTATTATAAATTTGCTCTTACCAAACCATTTTTATAATGTGATTGATTTTTCACATAATTTAAACTTTGTTATTATTGTTATTTATTAATTATTATTATTATTGTACTCAAATTACTGAGAGCAGACACTTTATGATACGGAAAATATAAAGCTACTTTTAGATATTTTTAACTCAAATAATTTACAGGACTTTTTTCAACTTGGCAAAGAATTTATTTTGTCTCATTTCGTGTTTTTCTTCATTTGTATAACATACATAAACAATTCATTCAATTTATGAATATACAATATTTGTCTCAATCGTGTAAGGCACACTATCAAGTGAAATAAATAATAACTGAGTAATTCATGTACATAGCACGCTGCCTGAAATTAATCAACTGTCAGATGGTAAAAACTCTGAAGTTAGTAAATTAGACAAGAAAAGACAAAAAAAGGCACCTTAAAGCGACCCCAAAACTGCAGCAAAATAGGAAACGTAAAACATAAATCACATTGCTAACAATGGGGCACAATGCCAACCAGGATTCACTTGTTGGCGGTTAATTGAACAGTGCCCTTCGAAATGTGTCATTCTGGCCCAGGGTATGAAGGCCACCTTTGTTCTTTTAACGGAACATCTGCTGTTAATCTGTGATTACATCTTATGAGTCCCTGGATCGGAAGAATATCAAGTACTTTTGATGTTCTTTACATTCTTTACAATCTCTCAAGGAGCACTCTTCAATAGCGTCGCTGTTTTGTCTTTCATTAAAAAAACATTTCAAAAAAAACAAAACAAACAAGCAATACATGTAGTATGGCAGGTGAAAATTAGTTAATTAAATAATCAGAATATTTTTCATTTCGAGAAAGTTCGTTTTGATTTTGTGCTTCATTCCCAAGAAACAAGCTGCAGTGACACGCTGCCAGCCAACTGGTCTGGAAATTGTTTATTAGAATAAAATTGTGGTTATACTTGAATTAAATATAAATAAAATAAAATTAAATATAAATAAAATAAATAATCCAAAGTATAAATTATCACAAGTCTTTACTACTTTAAATTAATTATCAAACAAACCTCTAATGTCGACGCTCAGTTTAAGTCCGTCTGCTAGATTTTGTATTACCTGAATTAGCAATAATTGTCTTTTTATTGGATGTGATTATTCAAACTAATGTGGATCACATTTTTATAAAAATAAGAATCGTTTAATTTATTACATTGATTTAATTAAATAATGTGAATTGAACTTTGACTTATTTAGAAATAGAGATGATTTTGTAAATATTTATGTACCCCTCTTTTGTTTTCAACTCACCGAATCATTAACAATGACATTGATCCTTTCTGAACCTTTCCTCAAGTATATCGACTTTACTTGGTTTGGATCGAGTAAAAAAATTGAACTCAGTTTATTCACCAGGCTGTCCACGCTCACTATTTCCATATACAGAGCATGGACATCGCTTTCGCCGTCTGTAAGAAGTTGTTATTATCGTTAACAAATTATAAAATTATATCTCTAACTTTAGGTTGAAGTATTTAGTTTGTTTACAGTTTATGTGCATAGCGAATGATGGATTGGCAACCAAAACTTTATTAACAGGGGATTTCACAGATTAATTAATATGACATCGCTACATAGCCAGCAAACAATTTTCTGTAGAAAGTTAATCTTAAAATAAATTTCTTTATTTAAAAATCTCGAAGTTAACATAAAATGGAACATTTACATTAAGGTTTGTAGAAATTATTTTACCTTCTTGAGATAAAGAGCTTCCTTTGTATTTTTTGCTTTGATTTTCAATCAAGGACTCGGCTACTTCTTCGACCCGACAAGGCATTTCCACATGAGACGGATCAGGACTTCTCGATCGCTTCATACCTTTCCTCAACTTTTGGGCTTCCTCTGCCTTTGATGAAACGGGATCTTCATTTCTAGATAGTTCAGAATTTGACGCTGTTAACCTATGCCTTCCAGAAAACTGGTTATCCTTGATGGTATCTCCTTGGAGGGCTGCAAGTACGGAAGATCAATGATTTAAAAGTTCACTGCAATAATGAAGTTATGGATTTAATACCCTTTCTCTCTGCAAGCTTTCCGATGGCTGCCACGTACAACGTAAGTTTCGGTCTTATGGGTCTTAAAACAAAGAATTTTTGAATTTTTGAAAATTTCAAATTTCAAAGAACAAAAAAATATTATTCATTTACTTCGAATGCAAGGCATTGTTCAACCTGATACCGTTAACTGTTCCGCATATTTGAATAAGGTCATCTCTCGACAGCCTCAACAAATCGGCTCCTATTTAAGACAAACACCAATACATGCAGATTGAAACTTTCAATAGAAGCTAGTTCTATGACCTACCTGTGAACTCTTTGAAATGTTGAAGACAGGCATCAAAACGGTTTTGAGTCAGCCATTGTCCAACCTGGGTATCGTCCATTGTAGGATTGATATAGTCTATTGATTTAGGCTGATCGATTGAAAATATGGAACTGGCAGAATGACATCTACTGGAATGCGCCAAGTCATGCGAATGCGCTTGATCCTGCCTCAGGGGACTTTTGTCGTCTGCTTTTGAAATGGCAGGCGATGAAGGCAGAGAGGTCGACGATATAACCTTTAATTGTTCGATGGAATTTTAAAATCATTGGTTTAACTATAACTTCAAACAGACGTCTGTGTGATGTACGACGAATTAACCATAAATTAGCGCGGCGCATTAGTTAATTTTTGCATAAGTTATTTAGATAATATGCAAAAAAAAAATAACATTGAAAAATAACTAGAAAATCTAAGTAATTAATATAACTTAATTTTTAAATGTCAAATGTCGAAATCATTTAATATCCATGTTTACTTTTAAAGCGTCTTCTTTCTTGTGATCGTCTCGGACGTTCGGAGAGGCAGGCGATGGGACCTATGGGTCAGTAATTTTAAAGATTTCGTGTATAAACAACTCATTGTTTAAAGTGGGGTTGATGTTAGCACCACTGAAATAGTGATGAAATAGTCAACTGAACGCGAGAGTGCGAAATAGTCTATTGGACACTACAGTAATGCGTGTTTAGCATTGAATTTGTTTTGTTTTGGAAACCGGGTCTATACGATGGTATCTTTGACTCAACACAATTCAAATTGGCCTAAATGAATGTCATCTTGGACTCGGTAATGAGGTCCTACTCTAATATATTATAATGCTATCAGAACTCATTTGAACCAAAATGTAGATCTTTATCTGACTCATTCTACGTTTTACCATTTTGTCGTCTGTAATTATCTATTCCGTACCTGGCATTGGAGCAGTTGAGAACCGTGGATCGATGTTGCCGATGGCCTGGGCACGTTATAAGGGCTGTATATGACCCTCTTGACCTGTTGAGATGACGCCATTTTGAAGTGTGAAGTGGAATTCGTGGATTGTCGAGAGTTGAGGATTGAATCCACTCACCTCACTACCTGCAGGAGACGTAGGATTGTTGGCAGGACTTATGACGCTGACGGTACACTCATTCGTCTCGTGTAGACGCTTTGAGATCAACGGTGTCAAGTTATTTTTTTATTTTTTTTTTTTTAAGAAATGTCTTAAGTTTATTTTTTAAGCAAAGTATTTTTGATCATCACCCCTACACTTCGATTCCTGATTGGCGACGGGGATTTGTTGAGACGAGGTAGGTCACCGTATGGGCTTCAAAATGCAAAGATCATAAGCAAGTTACAAATTGTATATAGTGTTTCTAGTATTCTAAATTATAATCTAAAGTCAATCATAATTAGGAATAAATGCGACGAATAAACACAATATTAACTCACAAACAATTCAAAAAGGTGGCTTCTCCAGTTGCTTCATGTTGCGTCGAAGGTTGATAGAGTTGCTGGATGCGTTGAAAGTCGTTGATGGAAGACTGGAGAACTCCAGTATGGTCGTGGAAGACGTTGTCGTCGAGGTGCAGAGGGCCGCGCGATCCTCCCATTTGTGGGCTCTTGAAAATAAACGAGAAGGCTGGTTTGCGGGCGAACTTTTGTAAGATTTTGTAAGTGCGTTTGATTCGACAACAGCCTTGCAAAGTGCTTCTTCTCTGAATGGAAGTGCTTGCTAGTCTAACGGCAGCCATTTAAATAATTTGCAGGTGTGAAATGATGATGTTTGTTGATTTTTTATTTATTTATTTATTTTTTGTTAGAAGGCAACGTGTCCTTTATTTAGGCGCGCCACAGAGCATTCAGTACAAATACACTGAAAGAACTCTGCGAGAGACTTTGAAACAAAATACTCCTGGTGTCAGCTACGAACTCAAAACCACGATAATAAGTTTTATGCCCTCTTCGTCCGTTGTCAGTTATAATGCTATTAATTTACCTGGCTGTTTTATTATTGACCTACTGGCGATATTTTTTATTATATTGCTGAAAAGAAATGAAATGAAATGAATGGTTACATACCATCAGATGGTAAGGAGATGTACCCATCACTCCAGCCTCGTTGCACTGAGAGGCAAAGAAGGATTCCGGACTGGCATGGAAGGAGTTTTGGTTGAGTGGTTTCAGTTGGAAGTGTGACGCGGACGGAGAAGCGCTGCAATCGACGGAAGTCGATGTCACGGATGGCTTATTCAGACCATTCTGCTGATCCAGGTAGGAACGGACCTGTTCCAGAGGGATCTGCCGACAAAGATGATGATGATGATGATGATGATGATGATGGTGACGATGATGATGATGTTGATGGTGACGGTGGTGATGAGGATAGTGGTGGTAATGGCGACGATGATGAGAATGATTCTGCGTTGCTGCTTTCCGTTCCAAACCAGCACTTACTTCAGACAGGACCGTGTAGTCGAAAGCCGGCTGATACTTCTCCTGTTTTGTAAAGTCACAAATTATGACATGAATTGATGTCAAGATGTTTTGTAAACATTTTTATTAAGTAATGAAATGCTAATGAGCAGACAGGCAAGCAAGCAGACCTTTTCCGCTTCACTCTTCTTCTCAATTTTCTCCCTGTCTGTCTTGTACTTTCTGTCTGCACCTTTGGGCTAATCGAGGTAAATTACCATTTATTTAATCCAGGATTAATAACCATTTGTAGTTATCAAGGATTAATGACCAAACAATACAAGGCCACGAATATTTTGCAGGTGCTAGCTAAGCCTTCGTTTGCTATCCTTAATAGTGAGGCCGAGATTAGAGCTAAAATAACAACATCATTATCACAATCGCGGCTAAAGATAGTTGTATCGGCGTCAAAGAGATTATAACAGATGTCATTTCAGAGCTCATACGGTGACAATGCAAGCGACTATCGGCACACGTCGACGCGAGCTCTTGTCTCGAGAAAGACATCTGCCTGCGAATGACTTTACGAGGGCCTAAACAACAACAACAACGACAACAACGACAATGGACTCTTTACAGGTGTAACGAGCCTACACGCTCTCGAGGGCAATACGCCACTCTTAGTGGCAGATGTTCTTTCATGCCTTCCAGAAGTAAAAGATTTTGATCGATGGGACGTCTCGCGACAAATCTCATTCTTGATCTGCTTTAATTTACGCCCGATCGTTCGTTTGCACTTGCACTGTTACGACGCCCATCGTGTCGTCGGCAACACCTGTCGCCGCCGGCAGACAAAAGCAACTCGAAGATCGGAAGGGAAACTCACCTTGAAAACCTTCACCTGACACGAGGAGCAGTGAATGAGCTTCGTCGAAGTGTCGGAGAAGTTGGAAAAATTCGAGTTCGAAGAGGAGTGAGGTTGGACGTAGGTGTTCGGCAGAGCGTAAGTTTCAACCTGGAATGAGGGCCTCTTGTTTCATATTTCCCGTATTAGTATAGGTATTTGTAACCTTGTTAGCGTTTCAATGTTAAGTCGAGACGGGTCAGTTAAGTACTAACTTAAAATTGATCTGTGTAATCATTGTCGCGTAATTGTAATTTAATCAAAATAGTTATCGAGAGACGGTATACCGTCATCATTATAAAAATGAACTCTAAAGTTAAGTTAAACTTAATCAATTAATTTTTATTCAAGTCCACAAACTTATAAAATCTTTTAACCTGAATCCTGAACG
Organism: Whitmania pigra; assembly: GCA_021613335.1. Lineage (NCBI taxonomy): Eukaryota > Metazoa > Annelida > Clitellata > Hirudinida > Haemopidae > Whitmania > Whitmania pigra. The sequence goes on along the minus strand of JAJTWR010000272.1, from coordinate 855,216 downwards.
GAACTCCTTTTTCTCCGCCATGTCTTTTAGCCGTGAACTCGGTACTGATTGCGTTCAACTTGATGTAAACTCCGCTACTGTCCCTGTGCGAGTCCCATACGAAGTGAAGGCAACTCAATTGCTCAGGGTCGATTTTGACGTCGACCAAACCGTAACTCAATGGGATGTCTTTGAAGATTATGATTATTAGTTTATTAATTTGTTAACTGATGATGTTGTTAAATATTAAGAGATTATGATCATTAGTTTATTAATTTGTTAACTGACGGTATTGTTAATATTAATTTTCAAATCATGTCCACGTACAAATCTGTGCTTGTGCGATAAAGGAGATATTTTTATGTGAGGCATACATCAAGTGACATTGTTGTGAAAAGAGATTAGAAGGCTTTCGAAAAGTTATGTAATCGATAACTAACTCTCTCATAGGTGACACCTACACTGATCATGATCAATGGACTCGATTTATTTTGTCTTTATCTTTACCGAATAAAGTTAAGTTAACTAGTTAATACACTATGTAGTTTTTTCTTATTTTTAACTAACTCTAAAATCAAAATCAAAAAACATATTCAAATTTAAAATGTTAAATGTCGAAGTGGATATATAGAGTATTAGCAGTACCGATATCTAGTATTCTCTCTCCAGGCCTTGTTTGTTTCCACGTGTCAAGTTGTTCCTTCTCCATGTACTGAAGTCTCCGCTCGTGGAAAATGATCCTGACGATGCTCTAGAGAGGAAGTATTTTAATAACCAATTATTTATTTATTTATTTATTTATTGTTTATTTTTACTATTCCGACAAGTAAATGTCGAAAGGCTAAAATTATCGTTGCCATTATCATTATAATTATATGAATAATTAATTAATTATCTCGGTTTTGTGATGAGGTTTGCTGACCATGAAGTATTGTTCCGTGTAGGCTGCTTCTCCTATCTTTTTCAACTTCAGTTCATACGATTGGCCTGTTGTTGAGTTAATATTCATGAATTTAAAGAAATCTGCTACATCAATCTTTATAACCAGAATATTTTAGCCTTGGCTAATTAATTATTAAAATAGTAGATTAAATTATATATACTTATTTATTTAAATAGTAGATTAAATTATATATAATTATTTGGTAAAAATGTATTATAATAAAATTTATATCGCGGTACGAAATCGACCTTGATTGAGGTAAGTCAGAGATTCGTCGTTGATTTTCGAGCAAGGTGTTGTGGCTGCGTTTAGCACGTATTGGAATCTGCAATATCGAAAAAATTAAATTTTAAAAATATCACGAAAAATATGATGTTGTTGCTAAATAAAGAACATTTCTATTCTTCAATGAATACAGTCGGATGCATACGGTGTGTCGTAAAATTGGCCAAAGTTAATCGAGGTAATGATGTTGGACCAATCGGATTGGGTGATCGAAGAAGCCTGGGCGGAGTTCGCTACGGACAGATTGGATTGGCTGGCCATAGTGTGACCGGATTGGCTGGCCAAGGTATGGTAGACGATATTGGACTTGTCCACTCGATCATCCACGCAGGTGGTTGGCTGAGGGCTCATGAGGGTGGGTACGTTCCCGAGGCATAGAAGAGGGTCCCTCATCTTGATGTTGTTGTTGGCGTCGCAGGGTCTACAACAAGAATAACTGTCATCAAGTAATGACCATTTGAACAAGGTATGCATCGAGTTAAACGTGTTTAGAGTTGCTAGCTAGTTAGTTAGTTCTTTATTAACGTCCATTTCATAACTAGATGATTAGGACGGATAGACTAGCTAGTCACATCAGGTGCTCAAACGACGTCATCGCCAAAGGCCTTAAAGGTGGTTATTTATAATTATTTTAAAAATATTATTTAAAAATGCCATCATTGAGGACGTTGAGTAACTGGTTCGATCGAGTTTCCATTCTTGAATTAAAAGCAAACTAAACTGGGATCGAATGTTTAATTTTCATCCTGCCAACCAGTCTTGACTGGTGCAAATTAAATGCCAATATTCCTCCAAAGTAATAAATTTAACCGGATTTGACTTTGGCACAACCTCTACAGCTATTTATAGCCTACCCTGCTGAATGATTTTTGAAAATCTAGATCGAGTATTCAGAGGACATTCAATAATGACTGGCTATTAGAATAATTCATTATAATTTATGTTAGCCTGTTACGTCAATGCTTTTAAGGGCATGGTAAAAGTTTCTTTGGCCAAAGCATTACTGTACTATTACGCATTAGAACAGCGTCTATTATTAAACTTCCTTTGAAGTCTATAGAATTTAAGGATTAAATGTCTTAAGATTTTCCATACTAAACTTGATGAAATGTTTTATACCAGACGATTTCAGAGAAACATCATGCTTAGGAATTGATCTCAATGACATTCAAAAGAAAGCATAGTAAATCCACTTGCATAAATTAAAAAGGAGACACGCCTCGAGAAGGTAACAGCCTATCAAAGGGAGCGTTACATGACGAGTACTGTTAAGCAAATAACTCCTGCATGAAAGAGTGTCAAAGTCTATTGTGGCATTTCGATGTTAACGTTCATTGTTAACGTCTGTCAAGTTACAATAATAAGTTACTTTTATAAAACTTTTTTTTTCTTAATAATTTAAGCGCATAATTTGTCATTGTGCTGTCGCCTTGCTTTCCCATGGTCTATACTTCAATCCAAATTCTCAAAAAAGGACAAAACCATCTAAAGTAAACACCTGTCAGCAAATTGCATCCATTCATCATCATCATCATCATCTTCCATCACTCACTCACCCAGGTGAACAGTGGTAGAGCCTCGAGTTGTCCAAAGAATCAGCCAGTCCTTCCAAAGTCGAGGGGAAATCGTTCGTGAATTCTTCGTCTCCTTCGTGAAGTTTTTCCGCTTGATTGAACTTTCCGGCTGAGGAGACCCAAGTCATGCTGCCCTTAAAAGTTAATTTAACTTCGAAATTTGCCTTCAGTAAATTAAATAATTTGTTTTATTAACGATAATGACGATGATGATGATGATGATAATAATAATAATAATAATAATAATAGTAATAATAATAATAATAATAATAATAATAATAATAATAATAATAATAATAATAATAATAATAATAATAATAATAATAATAATAATAATAATAATAATAATTATAATAATAATAATAATAGTAATAATAATAATAATAATAATAATAATAATAATAACAATAATAATAATAATAATCGTCCTATTGAAGAACACTGCTTTTGATTTGATCCTTTCAAGCATCATCCAAATCTCCACGACATTAGCAAGCATTAAAAGTTCTTGAATGGTCGTAATCACTCCATTAAAGCAATTCCCAGCATTTCTCAGTGCGTTTCAATTAAAAAATAAATAAACTTTCACAAATAAATCGTTTAATTAGTCGCTTAGACGTTCAGCATAAACACTGATTAAACACCTTGATTAATTTAATAGGAAGTCACTCACCTGGTTTTGATTACCTTTAAAGTTAACTCAACGTAACAAGACAATTTCTCCCTTTTGAAGCCTGGCATTTCTGCAGGACGCCTCTCATTGGTCGAACGATCGACATTCTGCCGACCAATAGCCGTCGAGCATCGAGAGCCTATCTAATTCAATAAACGTTGACTAATATATGATAACGAATTAAAAAAAATAAGTGATAATATAATTATTTTACACCGATTTTTAACCCAAATAAATTACCAAAACGACCGAAAACGTACGAAATCCGGCCGTCAGCCGAAGACAAAAGGTACGCTGGAATTCCACGGTTTCCACGCCATTTGTCGACCGGTCATTAGTCTCATCACGGAGCAGATGTTGATGGTGTCTTTTGAGAACCGAGTTCGATTCGCCTTAAACTGAAAAACCCGATCAGAGACTATAAGAACAATCTTGGCCATAGATGGAGTTCCTACTTATGGAGAATTCTGCTTGATGTAACTGTTCAGAGATAACTTGTCGGTCGTAGGAGATGTCAGTTAGTTAATTATTAATTAATTAATTAATTTCTTGGCTTAATATTCGATTAATCACGTGTTGATCGTTATGCGCGAATATTATTTGACGTACGTTAATTATTTATTTATTCCATGCTGATGATGTCTGCGATTGGAGGATATTTTTGGCATCTTAGGAGTGGAAACATGTCTGTCTCATCAATTCCAATCACAACTGTCTGATATTTACATCTGTTTGGAAATTCAAGGTTGATTCAATGACTGTTATTGTTATTCTTATTATTGCTGTTATTGTTATTCTTATTATTGCTGTTATTGTTATTATTATTATTGCTGTTATTATTATTATATTTATTATTATTATTATTGTTGTTATTATTATTAGTATCATTGATTTTTTAGTATTAGTGTTGTTATTATTACAACTGCTTTTCCAAAATGTTTTAAAATCCTATTATAGAAATGTATGGTTAATGCCCAATAATCGTCAAGATATTGCAACCGTTCAAATGTATTACTAATTAATGCCATCCTCATGTTAATATTATTAATATTACAGTTTAGCACATTATAATAACATTGTTAACGTTATTATCCATCTTTCAATAGTATTTGATGCCATTAACTTTAGTACGGTTTGCTATGAATCTTGAACGTAATTGGATCAAAACAGAGCTATTACAAGACAGGAAAAAATTAAATCAGAACTATTATAAGTACTTTAAAGATCTATTTAAAGTATAATAATAAATAATCAGTAATAATAAGTAATAATAATAAAATAATAATAATAATAATAATAATAATAATAATAAAATAATAATAATAATAACCACTTAAAAAAGTTAATGTTCAGACGGTTGGTTGTCATCTTCGAAGTCGTGGGTTCAAAACCGGCGACTCGACACCTTCTCAACAACAAGTTACAAGTGGAAATTCCTAAAAAACTATTTTTTGGCCGACAAACATGCTGTATAATAACATCTTATCACCTTTAGTACCTTATTACAGTAGTAAAAATATCTAAATTAATGCATTATTCATGATAATAATAATAATAATAATAATAGTAATAATAATAAAATAATAATAATAAATAATAATAACTATCATTTACATCTTATAATTCGTAAGTTTATAAATTATAATAATTAATTACTAATTATAGCATCTAACTAATTTAACCCACAATATCGCTCCTTCAATATCGCTCGCTTAGGACATTGTCGCCCGCCTGACAGCCGTCAATGACGTGACGCTTCCAATTTGACATTGACATTGTTAAGCCACGAGTCAAGAAGCCTGGTTAAAGATTGCCACGACAAGAGGATCATTATCATGATGGACAGTTTAGAAAGAGCAATAAGCTCGTAAGGTAGTCTGTTGATCTAGTTCGATCCAGATAGCTCCCTCGATCGAGAGAAAGCTGGATGCGCAGTCAATGAAATGAAGCAAATTTAAAGGCAACTTAGAAATATTGTCGTTGTTGTTGTTGGTGATGATGATGATGATGGTTATGATGGTGATGATGATGAAGATGATGGTGATGATGACGATGATGATGATGATGACGATGATGATGATGACGACGATGATGATGATGATGATGGCATTTATTATTGTTGATGCTTTAATTGCTCTGTTACTTGATTTATTATTGTTGTTTTAATTTAAATTTATAATTTATAACTCATTGAAATTCAAAATAAAGTTCTAAATCAAATTTGATTCTCTCAACTGAATTGAATTTAAAACGTTTTCTCACCATGGAATGTTTAATTAATTGGTATGGTTGGGATTTAAAAAGACACATTTATAAGTGGTTCGTGAAGAAATTGCAGAATAATTCAATTTAAAAAGTATTTTAATTTATCACAGGCATAACAATTAATCCAATACTTAAATCAATTCAATTTATCCACTAATTCATCAAATGATCTACTGTTGATGCCATAATTACATCATCGTCATCGTTGTTTAAATTTAAATAGAATAAACATTCAAATTGTTGATTATTATTATTATTATTGTCATTATAATTTATTGGTTATTATCATTTTCTTGATACATAAGTTCACTTTAAGTTACTTTGGTCTAAAAGTACTTTAAATTTCAGTTTAGTGCTAAATAAAATTTATTCCCAATTTTAAATTGATCTCATTTCTCACTATTATTTCAAAATGCCATCAAACTCGATCTAACGAATAAATAATAACCATTACTACTACTACTATAACCACTAGCACTACTAATAATAACCATTCACATTGCACAGGACTTCTCGAAACATGAAAAGGAGACAAGCAGACAAAGAGAGAAACATCGAAGCTGAGACAAGCAGACAAAGAGAGAAACATTGAAGTTGAACTTTTCGCAAAAGTTCAACAGTCCTCTGAACCAAGTCCCGCTAAAAGGACACTCAATGGGGCTTCCAGCTGTGCCAGCCAAAAGACAATTTCCTAGACGCCGTCCTTTAAATAGATCACGCTGGACTGTTAAATAGATCAATTAGGCCTAATTGGACGTCAGTCATGAGCATCGGCACCGTTACATTACCGTGTCCTTGTTGACCGCGGGCCTGTCTAGACTACCCCAGGACTGCAGTACAGAGCACATCAGTACGGTACGGCTGCAGAAAATCGGCCACCCGCGGTCCGTTTCAGATCTGAGGTTATTCTACAATCAATAAAGAACCATAAAGCTCTTGAGTGAGTAAGGCATTGCGTAATGCACGCTTAACGCATGGCGCTGTTAATGCATCTCGCTAATGTAGTGATTAGAAATGCGTGCTGATTATGATGTCGACGCCAGTAAGGTATTCCTGACCATTCCTGGGCAACATAAATCCCGAAACTCCGGAAAGTCCAAGACGTCTCTACCTGGAATGACCACGTGACATGGAATGCATAATTAATTAGCCAGAACCTTCCAAAAGTGATATGCTAATCGGGCTTTGAAGAAAATCATCATCATCACGCCATCATTCCACCTTAGCAGCACCCATGCAGGTAGCTATAAGTCACCTTCCATCCATTGGACACCTGTATTACGATTCCACAACACAGGTGATTATACGCTGTAGATGTTTAAGAAAATGACTTTAGAATTTGTTGACGCGGTTGACATGGAGAAGGACAAAAGATAATTTAATTTGTGTGTCATCCATCTCATGACTTGGGACGTGCAAGTCAAGAACCAAGGAACAATTTAAAATTTTGTTAATAAACGTGTAGAGAATAAATTAAAATTTTTAGATTGTCGTAAATAAAATATATTTACGTACATAACAACAATAGCACATTACTACTACTAATAATAATAATAATTATTATCATTATCATTACCATTATTATTATTAAATTAAAATTATTATTATTAATTATTATTATTGATCATCATCACAAACTATCATCGACTGAGCAGAATGAAAGGACATGAAACACATGACACATGAAACATTAAGAACAACAACAACATCAACATTGGGTAACAATCTGGAAAGAACTACAATCGAATGTGAATTTAAAAATAAAATATATAAGCATCCACGCCTCTTAAGAAAATAGTCCCATGACGTCATCACATCCGCCATCATCAAATAGACTCCTCTTGTTCCATGCTTCTCTCCTCTGAACCCAACGAACTGAATGAACCCGACAGACTGCCTTGACCTTCGTAGCAGTATTCCCTGACGCTCTCGAAGGGTGGTGAGTTCGGGTCGTTGTCGACCTTTTGCAACTTTCTGGCCAAGTAATCAGCAAGGGTTTGGCCGAGGTCACTGCATGATTCGCCACCTACCGTTGAATGATGAAATAAAGTAAACTGATGACTTATAATTAACTTGTCTATGTAGCCTGTTGATATTACCACAGCTACCATCATCGCCATCGTCATCATCACCATGACCGTAGTCACCATCGTCATCATCACCATCACCGTAGTCACCATCGTCATCATCACCATCACCGTTGTCACCATCGTCATCATCACCATGACTACTAGTATCATCTCTCGATGAGTGTCAGGTTGCACACCTGGATCGTAGAACATGGTAGGGCCTGGTTGGATGCTTCTTTCCACGCGGTATGTTTTCCCATCCTCGGGACGTGGGCAGTTCAACTGACTGATGCTGTAATTTCTCTCGTCTCTCTCTCCTTGTAAATAAATAAATTAAATAAAAAGGAATAATAATAAATGAATAAACAGAATGAGTAAAATAAATCAGTAAATATAATAAATAAAAAATAATTACGTAATAATAATAATAATAATAAGACGTATGGCTAAATATATGACTTCATTCAATTTAATTCAACGATTGCTATTATTATTATTATTATTAATATTAATATTATTATTATTATTACTATTATTACCACTATCATTATTATTATCATCATAATTATCACTATTATTAATGTTATTATTATTAATATTATTATTGTTGTTATCATTAATTATAACTTACCGACTCCCTCCTCATCATAGTGTACGATATTTTCCCGGGCATCGGCGTATTGGTTGAGATCGTCTGACAGGTGCTTCTTGTTCTTCTTCGACTTGACGTGGAAAGTCAACAACACCGAGAGCGCCAGCACTGGATAATATTACGGATGGTTGGAAAATACAGACAACATTTTAGTATATATTTTATTTACTTGTTTTTGAAATTCATTGATTTAATTAATTTACAATTACTGAATTGATTGTATTTTAAATTAAATGATTGATTAGTTTACACTTTACGATGAAACATTGTTTTCATTTAAATAATTCCTAAAACAACTGAACCCCTTGTCATCGAACTAATCACCAACAACAATACAACACTTAACAACAACAACAACAACAACACTCGAAATTCTACGAATTAAAAGTCTGAAAAGACTAAAGCATTTCTTGGAAACAGCTGACAAATAAATAAAATATCTGTTTTAAACAATTGACAAATAAATAAAATATTTTGTTTTAAACAACTGATAAATAAATGAAATATCTGTTTTAAACAACTGACAAATAAATAAAATATTTTGTTTTAAACAACTGACAAATGAAGAAGACGATCGACAGAAAGACGAAGAGCAATAGTTTGGTCGTCTTCGACGCTGCCAACTCTTCCGTGACCGACTGACAAGAGTCGTTGATGTCACAGATGCACGGGTCGTCCTCGCATGACACGGAGTCGCATGACTCGCCATCCGTGGTGCACTCCGGACCACCGGGATCGCATCGTTTGCCGTCGGACGTCAGTCGACCGCGGAGACACCTGGAAAAGATGGAGGAATCTGATGATGGTGATGATGATGATGATGATGATAATAATGATGATGATAATGATGATGATGATAGTTGATGCTGATGAGATGATGGCAGGTAATGTCGACAAGGAGAATCATAAGGACACGTCACTAAATAAATAAATAAATAAATAAATAAAATACCCCCTAAATTATGCAATGCTTACGCGCACTCCGCATGCCTCCACAAACTGACGCAGTCGAGCGGAGCGGAGCACGTGACCGAGGAGCACATGTCGACGTCATGGCAACCCTCGGACACCTGCTCTCCTCCAGGTACCATCGAAGCCACCTTGTTTGATTCCCAGAGTTTCATTGGAAGGTGATGGCCGTTTATTCTGATGTCTTTCAAGCAGCCTGTTGAATATTAATTACATAATTAATAATTAACAGTAATTAATCGATTAGATGCGAAATAAATTCATTAATAAAAAACAATAAAGTTCAGAAATTTCATTATCCAGGATAAAAAAAAAATTGTTCGCTCGACAACAACAGAAATCAATTGGCCAATCACAACGTCGGACGAACCGTTCCTGAAATCTGATTCGACGAGAGGCGCATCAAGAAATGAGGGCTTCTTGACGTTCCCTCCAGCCACGAGTCCGAATCTCCCAATCACAAACTGGGAAGTTTTGATATCCAATGAGAAGCTGCTGTTCACGTAAACACCCTCACCCCAGTCGAGTTTGACCTCCAGCCATGACCTCTCACGGGTCAAGGTCACGGAATGCCACGCCCCATCGCTGACGTTCACGTGGGGCAGAGACAACTGCTTCTTCCAGCCGTTAAAGTTGAAGACAGCCACAAGATGGTGATTCACCAACTGGAAGGAGGTTGAGATTAAAATTGTAATAAATAATATAATAATAATAATATTTATAATAAAATAATTATATTCTTAATTCAATAATTAGGATAATTAAATTAAATTAATATTATTACACAATGTAATTATAATTAATAATCATTATGATATTAATTATTATGACCTCAGCAGAGATGAACTTTGACTTGTGGTTGTTATTGACCCTGAAGAGCATTCCAGACGGTTGTCTGGTTCTGAACATGAGGTGAAAGTTCGTAGACAGTCTGAACACAGAGGTCATAAAGGTCGAATGTATCTCGTCCGACAGTTCCCACTCGACGTAACTGTCCTTGCCCATGTCCAGGGCTGAGCTTCCTGGTAAAGTATTTAGTCTTCTTGTCCAGGTAGGAACCTCTTAACAGCTAATTATTAACATAATTTGTCAAATTATCAGGCTACTAATTTATTAATTATGTCATGTTAAGTTAATAACAACAATAATAATAAATTATCAACATAATAATAATAATAATAATAATAATAATAATAATAATAATAATAACTTATTAACTTATTAATGGTAACTTATTAGTAATAACTTAACAATAATAACTTATTAACTTAATAATAGTAACTTATTAGTGATAACTCAACAATAATAACTTGTTAACCTGCCGAGCAATTCCTTCCTTCCCATCCAGGTGGGCACTGACACAACAACTCCCCTTGGAAAAGCACTCCGCACGAATGTCTGGAACATTCCAGAGGACGACCAACTTTGCAGAGGTCGTGACCTTCCTTGCAGACGTCCTTGACATTCTGCTGCATGCCCACTGGGGGACTGACGTACATGTCGTAGAGCTGCGGAGATTAAACTTTTTTTTTAATTTAAAAATAATTTTTAATCTCAATATTGCATAGTATTGGATTTTATTGTATTGTAGAGAGTAAATAATAACTCAGGCATTTATTTTCTTAACTGAATAGTAGAAAATAACAGAAATTAATAATAATAATATAACCATATTATAATATTAAATCGTATTAAATCACATTATTTAATCGTAATTAAGCAATAACAATAATATTAAATTATATTTTAAATAATTATAATTAATAACAATATATATATATAATAATATTAATTATAATAAAATAATAAGAAATAAATAATGACTGCCATATTAACTCACCTCATCATTAAACACGAGATTCCTGATGCAGCCATTGAAGCCCTTATGAGGTGGAGTCAGTGTACTGTAAACCCCGCCCACCTGGAGTGGATTCAAGCCGAAACTGATGCTAACAGGTCGACTGTCGTAATCCAGGTATACGTTGGTCTCGCATGACTGCATTTTGTTCTCACCGGCGGGCGAAGTATTTAGGAAAAGGCATTTGTCCAAAACGAGTTGTATGGACTTGAGGGCACAGAACAGATTTAGAATAAAGACAATTAAAAAATGACCAATTACAAATATCAATATTAATTTTAATTTCAATTTAAAGTGATTCATCCAAATAGACGAAAATATTATGAACATCAGTAGATAAATAACTTGAATGAGTGCATAATTTAAAACCTCAACAGTCAGATACAAGTCGATCCTATGCCAGCTTCCATCGAGCACACTTCCAGCGTTTGTTTCCAACCTCAAAACGTACTCCACCCCTTCCAGTACCACCTCTACCACTGGTAGACCATCCTCCAATCGCATGACAAGAAAAGATTGACCTTCGGATTCTCCAGAGTCAAAGATCAGAGGGCCTTGGTAGAGGATCGTTCCCTGTTCCTCATTGGTTAGAATCTCAACAGATATGTGGTATTTGCTGCATAATGAAAAGGGCTTAAGCCACGCCCACCCGTTGCCAGAAAAGCTCTTTATGTTTAACTGACACCGGGGTCCGTTGAATCCCTCAGGACAGGAGCAACTGTTTAAGACAAGAATTGAAATTGTTAACTCGCAGGAATGTTCCTTCCACACAATTTATTCATCAATTATAAGAATATTCATCATCTCCGAACACGCCCACCTTAGAAATCCAGCCTTGTCGACACACCGGCCACCATTGAGGCATAACTTGAAGCAAGACTTGACCTCCTGAAGCTGCAGAGGCATGGATGAACAACTGCATCTCGCCTCCAATTGGACGTCCAAGCCGACGAAGGAGGTGCTGTTTGCATCAACCAGGTTTGTAGCTCCTCCTACTTTGGAGATCGTGTGACACCCCGATGACAGGCACTGGTCATTGACATCTTGGCATTCATCGATGGGGGACATGGAGACCCTTAGACCCAGGGTTTTTTCAATCTAGAAATGTTATTGGCTGTTTGAAATCATGTACTCAGTCATCATGTTTATAAGGCACTGTCATTCCAACTATAAACCAACCAATCCTCATACCTCTCTCCGTCTGAGGGCCACGATTCCGTGTAACTTTTCCGGCGATGATCTGTGAACTCCGTGGAGGGCAAAGACGACATCGACACCGTTCGAACCACGGTCCTTGATGGAAATGACAAACACCTCCTCTCTGGGAATTCCAAGTAGATTGGAAAACAATCTGCAAAACCTTTCGAGGAAGCTCACAGGTCCGTCCTTGATTGAAGGATTCTTTCTTATGAAGCCGACAGAAGTTGTCCCTTGGGAAGGCAAATTAAATAATAACAAAAAAAAAAATCGTATGATATGTATGTAAGTCCATTGATAAGATAAATTAAATTATATTATAACGATAAATATTGATTAATAAATCCATGGTGATGGGTAAAATGGATTAAAATAAATGATATGATAAATCAAGTAATGTAAGTAATACTATGAGCATAAATATTGGAAGCTATTTATAAATCCTGGAGCAACCAACCGTGGAGTCTGACGGAAGCGCGGTTACGGAGTGCAGAAAAGGAGAGGAATGAAACATCAACCTGAACTGTCGAAATGACTTCATGCTTCCATTGAACGTCGTAAATCCTGACGAGAAGTTTGTGAGAACCTGTTTTCAGTTTTCCCCGTGAAAATATCTGCCCAGTTGTAGAGTTCAGTCTGCAGTAATTGTAATTATAACATTTTTAATTAATTGTGTAGCTGTAACAATAGCGTAATTGTAATTCCAATAATTGTGGTCTCCGAAAACACGCACAGACGATGGATGCACTTGCATAACTACCTGAACAATTCATGTGCTTCCTCTTCTACAAAAGTGAAGGTCTTGTCCACTATGTCCCAGTCATCTGGATCCTCTGCAAAGGCCATGCCCAACGGTACGTCTTCATACTGGCCTTGAAAAGAGAATTTAATTATTATATCGTACAATGAATAACATTGTGATTATTAACATTATTAATTATTTATATTATTATTATTACCATTTTTATTATTATTATTATTATTATTATTATTATCATAACAGAGTACTAATAGAGTAATTTATAATTAAATCTAACACAACGATTCAATTCTTACAGTACACCTCCAACCTGAACTGGTGAGAGCAAAGATGGTCTTGTGGGCAGACCTGTGGAGGTTGTCGTTGACGTCACCGACGCATATCGTCAAAGTACTCGTGCCGAACATCGGTGGACTTCCACTGTCACTGAGTACGATGGGCAGCAGGTGGTACTTGCTCGCTTCACGGTTCAGCGGCTTTGAGCTGCTGATGAGGGCAGATCCGTGTTTGTTTTTGCCTCCATCTTTGAAAAAAAATATATTTTACTGAAATTAATCAGTTATTTTGTTAGCGCTTCTATCTTTGGAATAAATTATATTTTAATGCAAATATCTTGTTATTGCCGCCATCTGTGGAATAAAATATAATTTATTGCAACTATTAGGTTGTTGCCTATGGAATAAAATATAACTTCTAGTAATTACTTTTGGTATTGCTATTTTGGTATCTGTGAAATAAAATATAATTTATTTTAATTACTTTGTTATTGTTTCCACCTTTGGAATAAATATAACTTATATTCATTACTTTGTTATTGCCTCCATCTGTGGAATAAAATATAATTTATAATAATTACTTTGTTGTTGCCATCTACGGAATAAAATATAACTTTTAGTAATTAATTTATTGCTTTTACCTATGGAATAAAATATAATAAATTTATTGAAAGTTATTGTTGCTGCCTTACCTATGGAGTGAAATATAATTTAATATTATTATTACTATTTTACTATTATTATTGTTGTTGTTGCCCCCACCTACGGGATACAATAAAATTTATCGTAATTATTCAATTATTCCGTTCTTTGGAATAAATCATATTTTACAGAAATTATTCAATTAATGGAAACTAAAATGCCTCTAATCTCAAATTACTAAAAATCAGAAAGCTTATTTTCCTCATCAAATCATTCATCCATATTTACAGTGCCTCAGTACCCCATTCACCTGGAATAAACTTGAAATCAAAAAGACTGCAGGAAGGGCTATCCGGACACGGACAATCCCCAGAACAGGGCAACCAAATCTTGAAGGGTGGTCCGTTGTGGGGGGCATCCAAGTCCTCGGGTGTAACTTCAGTGACTAACTGACCGGCCGGTAGGTTCTCGTAAACGACAGGAAGCACCGAAGTAATTATGTGGGGGGCGTGGTCGTTGATGTCAATCAAGGACACAACCAATGTCGCAAAGCTGGTCAGTCTGGGAAAACCTGTCAGTAGGATAAGATCGACATGATTTGCCACAAAAATGTTGTATTATTCGACAACATAATATTATATATAATACAATAATATTATTACTATTACTATAATATATAGTAATTACTATATAATTACGATAATATAATAATTATATAACAATATTATATTATTATCGACTTAATGTCATTAAAAATGAACATTACCTACCTTCATCTATGCACATGATGTGAATCCTGTGTTCTGGTTTCTTCTCTCGATCCAAATAATTAAACGTCCTAACGACGCCATCTATCGACACTCTGAACATGTTTTCTGGATCTGATTTCTTGTCAATGTAGAACCTAAAATTAAATTGTATAACCGATGATTCAATAAATCCATTCAATCCACATTCAATCTATCCTACATTTAATCCATCCAATCCACATTCAATCCATCTTCAACCAACATATTCAATACCGACCTGAAAATTCCCCCACTTTCAGTGTCAGGATCAGAAGCAGAGAATTTAAACAACTGCGTTCCTATGGACACGTTTTCGTGAACATCTATTTTATGGTGGATGGGCGAAATTAGGGGAGGGTTGTCGTTGTTGTCGAGGATCTTCACGTGAACGTAGGAAAGGTCAAAGTGCGAAGAATCGATGTCTTCCACTCGCACTGTCAGGTTGAACCATTTGTCAGGCAGGCTCTCAAAGTCAACTTCCTTTCAAAAGACAGACAGATAAAGGTGTTAATGTATTCAGGATGTCCTTAACAAGTAAACCTTATAAAATGGTTACTATATATAATCTAAATGTAATACAAAAAACACAGTGCAAATTATTCATCAAACCTTGTGAACCCTAATGACCCCAGAATTTGTAGCCTCGATGTTTGTGATTGTGAAGTACTGCCTGTCTTCTGGCACTTGCAAAGAGTAGAAGAGTCTTGCATTGATTCCAATGTCCATGTCGAGTGCTGATAATGATACTACAGAGGAACCCGCTTGAAGGTTTTCCTGGATTTCGACGAAGTAGAATTTCTTCTCGAACGTCGGAATGTGATCGTTTATGTCTTCGATTGATACCGTCACCGTTGAGGTGGCTGATGATGAATAAACAAGTTTATGAATAAATAAATAAATAAAAACAGTGACCTTAAAATTGGTGAAAATAAATAAATTTAAATCGGAAATGGATTATTATATAGTATTATTACAATATATATTATATATACATATATTATATTATATGTATATATATATATATAATACATAAAACATGTATATATATGTGTTATAATTATTAGTAATAATAAAAGAATATAATATAGAATTATGATATTATATTATATTACTCAATAATTCTTCTTCTTATCTTGAAAACAATCAAAACCTGACAAGGGCGGAGTTCCTCTGTCTGTGGCCACAACGATAAACTGATACTCAGCCACCTTTTCCCTGTCGAGGTCATCAACCATGGTGACGATGAGACCGGTTTGGTGGTTGATTGAAAATATGGGCACGTTCGACAGCCTAGGGACGCGCCTCAGGGAGTAGGTGACGCTGGCATTCAAACCGCTGTCGTTGTCTGACGTCATCACGGTCATGACCCTGTGACCTTCGAAGGTCAAACGAGTCGTCAGTAGTTTTGTAAGAATGCAGTAGCTACTCGAGCCAGGTTTTGAACGCCACAACGTTCATTCGTTCATTCATTCATTCATTCAGTCATTGGTGAAACACTTTGGTTCATCAAGAACTACTACAGGTGGTGACCCGTCATAACAGCCCGGCGACAGAATAGCCCCGACAAAACAGCCCCGTCGAAACAGCCCGGCGTCAAAATAGCCCAAGACAAAATAGCCCGTCAAAATGGCCCCGTCAAAATAGCCCCGACAAAATAGCCCGGCGACAAAATAGCCCAGGACAAAACAACCCGCGACAAATAGCCCGGCGAAAAAATAGCCCCGTCATTAGCCCCACGATAACTCCATGTCAAAGTATTTTAAAAAATGTTGTGAAACTGAATCAAAATTTAATTCGAAATTAGTGGTGAATGCTTTGACCGTTTTGAGTATTGTTTGTTGTTATTATTGTTCTCCAGAAGTTTAATTTGCATAGTCTTGCTTATTCAAATTTGATCTGGCTTACAAATTTGTGTTGACATTATCCTCATCACAAGTTGCTTGTGAGAGTCGTTTTCATCAAGATCATTCATGCTGATGTCTTGTGAGAAAGACTCTTTTCCAAGAATCAATAACAATGAAATCATTGATGTTTTAGCATCGACTAGTGAAACGATGAAAAAGCTGTTATAATAGTTAATAGTGAATAGAAATTTTAGACTCTAGTGTTTCTTATGTTTAAATTGATCAAACTAGGAGTTAAATAAAATTTCGGGCTGTTATGACGGGGTGCCACTACAGGTAGTAGGCTACCTTACCTGGAGGAGAATGTTCTGGAACTTTTCCATTCAATCGAGATGGATCGAAGACAGGAGGATTGTCGTTGACGTCACTGAGGTGAACTTTGACCTCGGCGTACCCTGTGAGCGATTCGTCGTAGGCCAGAACGTTGAAGTTCCAGACTGGTCTGCCCTGAGGTGGATCCCTGTCGAGGGATGTCGTGAGGTAAATTTGACCTGCAAGTTCAAGGTCACTGATCGCATGAGTGCTAATGAAGGTACGACAGGACTGAAAGACATACATGGAGAGGGAACTAGATCCATTACAAAGTAAAAACATGGTTTAAACTCATCACACCCAAAAGATTTAATGAAACAGTTTATTACACTACGAATTTGTGCGGAAATGCAGTAACAGTAGTAACATTGCAGAGTAGCATAATTATTTATTTATTTATTTATTTGATCAAAGTCCGTTGCATAACTAATAGGATGATTTGGACGCAGAGTAACATTAAAAAAATAATGCATCCATAACATATAGAAATAGCAAACCTGTAATTTCATTGATGATGAAAGTATTGTCCTCGGTGAACTGTCCTGTCAAGCCGTACCTAATGTGAGAACCGGAAGCTCTACGTGGAAACGGCGAATCGACGTCAGTCGCTCTCACGGTCAGGAGAAGTTTTGGGTTTTTCCGGCTGACCGAGCGGTCCTCTTCCGGTTCGTTTTCCACGGTGTAAACCGACTGTTCGAACACAGGTGCGTTGTCATTGATGTCGATGACCTCGATGACGATGACGCTGGTGTTGGCCAACTTCTCGTCGAAGACTCTGTAGGTCAGCTTGTACTCCTGACAGGGGAAAACGATGACGTCATCGGTGAACTGATAGGTCATCGGGTCAGGAACAGAGTTCAAATGTTAAAGTCGGAATTGGATGATCATTTGAATCATTAAGTAGTTAAATAAAAGCAGTGACAAAACAAATGGTCAAGAGTAGATCCAATGCCTTAGGTCCTGTCTCGTAATCCAGGTGACCTCGAACTTTGACCTCTCCGGTTTCTGGAACGACCTCGAATACCCTTCCGTGGTTGCCCGAAGTTATAGAGTAGGTCAAGATGTTCTCTGTTTGGGGTGCAAAGACTGTCGTTTGTAACTCTTAATCTTAATCTTAAAGTTAGGCATGTAAATCATTAAACTGTTCAATACTTAGTTTGTTAGTCATTTTGGCTCGACTTTGGCAAAAGCTTTTTTCTTTAAAATGATTATTATTATTATTATTATTATTGTTATTATTATTATTATCATCATTATCATTATTATTATTATTATTATTATTATTATTTATAGTAATAAAATATATTAAAAATAAATACATAAATAAGCGATTTCTTAAAACTCTAACAAGGGAACATTCTCAGTCTGACCTTCGTCCTTGTCCTCTGCTGTGACGATGATGACCACAGTTCCAACGTCGGCATTTTCAGGAATCCTGGCCTTGTACTCCTGCTCCTGGAAGTAAGGTGCGTTGTCGTTCACGTCCAAAATGCGGATCTGAAGTTCTGCTTCGCCTGGAAGGTGTTTTGTTGGTTTGAATAATAACAATAATAATAATAATAATAATAATAATAATAATAATTTATAATAATAATAATAATAATAATAATAATAATAATATAATAATAATAATAATAATAATAATATAATAATAATAATAATAAATAATAATAATAATAATAATAATAATAAATAATAATAATAATAATAATAATAATATAATAATAATAATATAATAATAATAATAATAATAATAATAATAATAAGAGTTAATTGAGGATTATTCATGAATAATTGTATGATTTGTAAATATAAAAGTATATTATTTGTAAATAATTATTAATAATTATTATTATTATTTATAGTAATAAAATATATTAAAAATAAATACATTTAAGAGCAATTTTTTGAAACTCTAACAAAGGACAAAACAGTAGGAAAAATGCAAACAAAACTTCAATCCATTACTCGTCACCGATCACCTTGATTAGGCGTTCCAGGTGGGTAGTGATTGCTTCTACTGGAAGGTGCTCCATCTTTGGCGAGCAGAGTGAGGTAATATTCGTTCTTTGCTTCCCTGTCGAATGAGTAGAGTGTTGTTATGGTGCCCGATGTTGAGTTGATACTGAACTTTTTGTAGTCTTCGCCCTGTGGTTTGATCTCGTAGGTTATCTGTATCAGGGTCGGGAGAATAATGGAACGTTGTCATTGTAATGGTAATGATTATCACTCGATTAGAACGAATTATTATTATTATTTAAATCATGATAATTTTCATGATGTTGTAATTGAAGGTAGTCGCGATATTGTAAATATTTTCGTCACCCTACTTCTAGCAGATAATAATTATTCGAAACGGTCCAAATAATGTAAACGGAATATTACAATCATAAACCCAATCATCATCATCATCATCATTATTATCAAGTTGAACATTGAAATCTGAAAATAAAATAAAATAAAATAAAATTCCTCGCCATTTTAAAGTCTTCAAATTCGTCTTTATCGGTGGCAGTGACCTGTATTACTTCAACACCTGGCTTGAGGTTCTCAGCAACACTGCACGAATATCTGCCATTCTCATCGAGGCCGACGAACTGTGGAATTTCATCGTTGGAGTCCTTGACCTCGACAACCACCTGCATGTCCACGTGACGCGAGTGCATGGCCCTGCTCTGAAGGTCAAGGATTGATTAATTGAATCTAACGTAAAGATTCAATTATTATAAACGCATACTAATGAAAATAAAAAATTAAAAAATAATAATAACTATAATTATAGTGTTAATACTATTGCTACCAACAATAATAATAATAATACTAATAACAACTATAATAACTATAATGATAGTGTTAATACTACTCCTACTAATAACAATAATAATAATAATATTAATAATCTCACAGCAGCCTTGATTGTCAGCGTGTATCTCGGTATGGTTTCATAATCAAGGGTCCTGTAAGTCAAGAGAATCATCTCATTGGTGAGCTCATCGTGCCGGTGGTAAAAGGTAATCGGCGGTCCGTTCTGCTCCGGGTTTTCCCCCGGTGCGATGAAATAATTCAGGAGG